>JBCEWC010000995.1:0-46060 GCA_038996855.1 Solanum aculeatissimum
TGTGAATGTTGGGAATGTGCTTATGTGAAAAGTCCCCTAACCCGGTATGCCCCCATAACTTGAGTCCTACTTACCTGGCCTTTAGAAATGCTTGTTCTATGCTACGTGATCCATGTTCATCCCATTCTCAACAATATCCCCATAGCTTGAGTCCAAAGACCCGTTCTCCCTAGAACTATGTGCTATGTCTTTACTTTTCCGCGCTTCCAGACCGATGATATGAGTGATGATGGTATGATTGCTTGATCAAGGACTTTCGGGTTTTCCTTCACCATGTCACATCTAGGCCCCACTTCTAGGTCATGACATCATCCCACACCACCAATAATATTGTTTTAAATCATGGTACATCTTAGCCACACCTGAATAGATCAAATGTATAGCATAATGAGCTTCCTCCAATATCAATCTCACCAAATCTCCTACCTTAGGCATACAAACTCGACCATTAATCCTCAAAACACCCTTCGAATCAATAGTTGCCATTTTTGCTTCATCTCTCAACACCTTATCACAAATCAAGTACAATCTAGCATCATCAAACTAGTGAGCACATACTTGATCAAGCAGTGAAGACCTAGCCTCCACAAAGGCTAGAATACTCTAAGGAGGGGAAATATCCAACCCAACCAACTGCCAAGCAAGTGACTGAACCTCCAAAGATAAGGCCCTCTACTCCGCCCTCAAGAATATCAAACTCCCCCTACTTGAAGCCTTCCAGCTCAAAGCATTCGCCACTACATTTGGTTTCTCGAGTGATATAGAATAGAGATATCATAGTATTTTAACAACTCCAACTACTCACGATGTTTCATGTTCAAATTTGGCTGACAAAAGATGTATTTGAGACTTTGGTGATTGGTAAAGATCTCACAATGCACCCCATAGAGATAATGTTTCCATAACTTCAATACAAACATCAATGCAACTAATTCTAAATCATGGGTAGGATAGTTTCTCTCATACACCTTCAACTTCCTAGAAGCATATGCTATCACTCCTCTTTTGCATCAACACTCCACCCAAACCCACTCTAAAAACATTATAATACACCAAAAAAGGTACTCCCTCTTCGGGCAAAGAAAGAATAGATGCTAAAGTCAATAATCCTTGATCTTTTGAAAGCTCGCTTCACACTCCTCTAAACATAAAAAAAACCATATCCTTTTGAGTAAGTCTAGTCAACAGGGCTACAATAGAAGAGAATCCCTGCACAAAACACTAATAGTATCCTGCTATTCCAATGCAACTTTAAATTTGATCATAGAAGTTGGTCTAGCCTACTCACGAATTGATGCTACTTTGGCTGGATCTATCATGATACCATCTTCTGTCACCACATGCCAAAGAAAACTTATAGACTCGAGCCAGAACTCACACTTTGAAAACTTGACATATAACTTTTCTTCCCTTAACCTCTGAAGTACAACCTCAAGTGTTGAACATGGTTGGATTAACTCTTGGAGTAAACCAAAATGTCATCAATAAACACAATCACAAATATATCAAAATATGGCTTGACCACCTAGTTCATCAATTCCATAAAAGCAGCTAGAGCATTAGTCAACCCAAATGACATAGCCATGGACATATAGTCACCATAACGAGTCCTAAAGGTTGTCTTTGGGGTATCAGTCTCCCAAACTCTCCTGAGTTCTTTCTCAAAACTTGTAAAAACATTACGTGTTAATTTCTCAACCGGATCTTGATGGAATAAAATGAAATTTCAGCCTAAACTATTCTACGTTCCAAGGAGAACACTATGATATGATGGGTGTTGGCTGTAATTTTTTGGTTTTCGAGAATTTGAATCAAGGAAATTTTGAAAATAATATTTTCTTGGTAAAGTTTTATCTTCATTTTTGGGCCTTTTCTCGGTCTTCTAGGATCTGTTTTAAGCTAAATTTTTAGCTATAGACTCAAGTTTTCATGGGGAATGTGTTTCGAGATTTTTTTTGAAATTTTAGGTATAGTTCCTATTTTTCATGCTTTTTTGGCCTAATTTTGCCATTTCTCAAGATAATATGGCCAAACTGACTGTGTTAGGATTATGAATTATGTTTTCACAATTGAGCATCATCGGAGGCCATCAGGAAGGGAAAGGCTCAGCTGAAGTGATTCAGAGCTTGAGGCATCAACAAGCTGGTAGGCTAGGCTTTCCCCTAACCTTAGACTGAGCAAGATTTATGCATGTTGAACTTAGATGTACATGAGATGCTAGTTGTACCCTGTATGTATAGTATGTTTCCGCGATGGGATTATACTCTATGTTATTAGCTATGAATGTTGTAGTTTGATATATCCTGGTATTACTGATCATAGGAAGGCTTAATAAGGGTCGTCTATGGGTTGATACCGTGGGGCAGGTATGTGTTCTGAACTATATTGTTATCTAGGAGAGCATGCCATGGATGTTATTGAGATACGATGACTATGAGGCTACTTGTTGAATACTCTTCGTATTGTGACTTATTTCTGAGTTAGATATGCCCTTGCTGAGCCTTGTGGTAATGGAAACTTATGATATAACTTTTGTTATCATGCTATAGTATGTTGCCTATGATTAATTAGATTCTTGCATGTTAGTTTTGATTTTACATTAATTATCAAGGAATACGCTCTTATGTATTGTTATTAGTTACTGGGTTCTAGTCCTTTATATCTGAGACATGAGTTAGTGGATGCTATCAGAGGGATGGTGATATTTACGGATATTTGTATTGTGAGCATCATTGCCTACGTTGATTCTGGGTATGATGTGACTTCGGGATTCTGGATCCGAATGTACTTGTTGAATGAGTGAATGTTTGATATCTCGAATCCTAGATGACACTTCCTATTGATGTTGAGCTCCAATGGTAGCATTTGAGAGTTTGAGTCTTGATTGATGCTCCTCGCAGTCTAAGTCTCGATAGCCACAACTGAGCTGCCAGACAGTAGATGTAGATTATGAGGATCTAGCACAGATTGACATTAGGTCGAGAACCCCACTAATTCTACTTTAGGGGCAGGACCCCATTCTTGATACTCTGAGATAAGACACACTTGTTATGATATAGGTATTCTTTCTCTCGTAAGGGATACATCCCACTATTACGAATTTATGTTTTGGATCTGGTACCATGTGTCGGCACAGGATCGAGGACCTGGTTGACCTGTTATATAATGCATGGGTATACTTCCTGGGCTTATGGGGGCCTAGGTGGCATCAAGGTATAGATATTAGGGCCTTGCACTCGCGTACAACTTGATTTTTTAGTTCGACTTGAAATTATAGGTTGATCTATGGGATAACTTCTTTTATATGCATTTGAGCTTTTTTTTGTATATTATATCAATTAGTCGACTGATGATGCCTACTTGGTGCCTTATTCTAGTACTTATCCTACTTCTGCATCTTCCCATGGTGTAGGTGCAGGTTCTAGTCGGGGACACTACGTTCAGGGGATTCGAGAGCATAGGAGACTTTTTTTATGAGCATCAACAACTCTAGCTTCGTCACAATCTCCTTCTTTTGATTGCCATATTTTACTTTTAGACTTTGTCCTTGTACAATGACTTTATGTATTTGTAGGAGCACTCTCGAGTTGTTTATTATATTATGTTTCGGTTATATGTATATCCATATGTACTTTCCATCTATTGTAGTTTTGTATTGTTGACTTTTAGGTTTTGGGTATGTTCCAATTATTTATGTTGTTATTTTATTGGTTTGGCTGGACTAGAGAGTTAATTTAGCTGCCCTGGGCATTGGGTAATTGGCTTGTGTGTAGGTGAAATCTAACATACACTATCATGATCAAAATTGGGTCATGAAAAGTTGGTATTAAAGCCTAAGGTTCACTAGTCTCAGCTGTATAGAGCTATCATCTCGTAGAGTCCTGTTGATGGGTGCGAAGATATTTGTGGATTATTTCTAGGAGCTATGGGGTGTTTAGGAACCTTCCTATGTTGTTGATTCTTATTGTGCATTCTATCAATGGTCCTTACATTTTCTAAGAATGTTACTTCATCCATTCTTTGCAGGTATGGTGTGTAAGGGGCCCGCCTGGGGCCAGGCCAGGGCTGCACCATCAGTCCTAAGTAAGGAGAAATCACTCGAGCCCAAGGAGCAGATACCAGAGGCCCCAGTGCCGCCGTAGCTAGAGCCACCTGCTCTGCTAATTGCTTTTGCAGTCACCCCGGAGGTGCAGGCACTACTTGGACAGATCTTGGTAGTTCTTGGAGCCTTATAACAGGGTGCAATGCCAACTCCAACTCCTCAAGTTTAGGCACCATCAGATTCTTTCGTCTCAGAGGTCCCGGCTCAGCTGGAAACTAGCGGCTACTTGAGTACTTGTTGAGATTGGCTCTATCGAGGTTTTTGGGAGTTATAGGGGAGGATACACGGGAGTTTCTAACAACCTGCATAGAGCGATTATAGGCCTTGTGATTGCTGGACTCCTGAGGAGTGGAGATTGTTGCATATCAGCTTGATGGCACCGCCAGGTAGTGGTGGCAGAGTTGCCGAGATACTAGGCCAGCAAAGGCTGCACCGATGACTTGGGCAGAGTTCACCAATGCTTTTATGACTAGATTTATGCCCAAGAGCTTCATAGATCGTCGATGAGATCACGTTTTGCGACCTGAGCAGGGGTAGATGAACATTTCCCAGTATAAGGTTAGGTTTTAGGAGCTCTCTCAGTATGCTACAACCATTTTCCTTCTGAGGAGGAGCAGATTCATTATTTCATACGTGGATTGAGGCCTCAGCTGAGGATGGGCACTCATGTATTGGTGACTTCAAAATGTTCATTTCTAGACATTGTTGATCATGCTCGCTCCTTGGAGCAGATTAGTCGCGAGGCCCAAAGGGGTAGTGACAAACAGGCTAGACGTTAAGAGTTCAGTGGCTCCTAGGGTTCTGAGTGTTGAGGGATAAACCTTCAAGGAGAGATCAGCAGGGTCAGACCAGCCAGTTGTACCTTGCATCATTAAAGGCTTCTGAAGGTGGCCATCATGGCCTAGGTACTTCCAATAGGGGTGGTTCTTTATATTCTATCGGGCACAGACAGAGTGAGAGTAATTCATGTTTTTCAAGGCCAGTTGGGTCATCCTTCATGGGTAGTCAGGGTTCCAGGACAGTTGGGTCAGGGTAGTATGATTGTGACCATCGATAGAGGTCTGCTTTGGGTTGTTTTGGGTGTGGGGCACCAAATCATTAGCTTAGAGACTGTCTAGAGCACATAGCAACATTTTCCACCCCATAACCCACCAGGTCGCAAGGGTAAGGGTCACGAGTGTAGGTACCAGAATGATTAGTATAAGGACCAGTAGGGTTATTAGCAAGGTTCCAAAGGGCTCGCCAGGAGCGGTAGAGCCAGAAGTGACAATGATGTTCGAGGGGGAGGCTGTCAGGGCCATTTTTATGTTGCACTAGCACAGGCTGAGGCCAAGGCTTCTGATGAGACCATCACAGGTACAATTACTATATGCCAACAACCAGCTATAGATTTATTTGATCCCAATTCAAAATTTTCTTATGTATCTATATATTATGTTTTTTACCTAGGTGTGACTCCCAATCCTTTGTCCTCTTGGCTTCAGGTATCGACCCTAGTGGGGGATTCGTTGGTAGTTAATCAGGTTTGAAGAGGTTGTGTGGTTACTCTTCAGGGTTTTGACACTTGGGTTGATTTGATGTTACTTGATATGCAAGATTTTGTCTTATTGTTAGACTATTATGCCAAGACTATCACCTTGGTAATATTGGGGATGTCTCCCGTGGTTTTGTAGGGGTCTGTGAGTCGGGTTATGATGGGTATTACATTTCATATTCAGGCTCAGAGATTGATTTATGTAGGGTGTTCAAATTATTTAGCCCTAGTGTGTGATGTGATAGCTAAGACTACTATTATGGAGTATGTGTCAGTTGTATGTGAGTTCCTTGATGTATGTTTGGTATATTTTCTTGGGGTTGCCACCTGAGCGGGAGATTGATTTTGTGGTAGAGGTGGAGCCGAGAACTAATCCCATATTCCTCCATATCGGATGGCTCCTATAGAGTATAAGGAGCTCAATTCACAGCTTCAGACTTTGATAGATTTGGGGTTCATACGGCTAAGTGTTTCTCCTTGGGGAGCTTATATATTGTTTGCGACAAAAAATTTCAGGACTCTCTAGATGTTTATTGCTTATCGACAGCTAAACAAGGTGATGATGAAGAATCAGTATCCTCTATCGCGTATTGATATCTTGTTTGATAAGTTGCAAGGGGCCTTAATATTTTCTAAAGTTGATCTAAGATTAGGGTATCACTAGTTGAGGATTCGAGCTGGGGATATTCAGGAGACTGCCTTTTAGACCCATTATAGGCATTATGAGTTTCTAGTCATGCCTTTTGGGCTTACTAATTCCCTTGCAGCATTCATGGACTTGATGACTTAGGTATTTCGGCTGTATCTCGACCCTTTTGTTGTGGTTTTTATCGATGATATTCTGGTATATTCACCGAGTCATGACCAACATGCCCAACACCTTTGTATTGTGCTACAGACACTTCAAGATCATAGGTTATATGCTAAATTTTCTAAGTGCGAGTTCAGGCTCAAGTTTGTGACTTTCTTGGGTCATGTGGTATCCGACAAGAGTATTAGTATGGATCCAACCAAGGTCGAGGTAATTCGTGGCTGGCGTAGGCCTACTTCAGTGACAAAGATAAAGAGTTTTATCGGGTTGGCTAGGTATTACAGACAATTTATAGAGGGTTTTTCCACCATTGCTTCTCTGTTAACTTGATTGACACACAAGAGTGTCCCATTTTTGTGGTCCGATGAGTATGAGGCCAGTTTTCAGAGGTTGAAGGAGTTACATACTACCGCTCCTGTTTTGACTCTCCCTATTGAGAAAGAGAGCTTTGTGGTATATTGTGACGCCTCCTATATCAGGTGGGTTATGTATTGATGCAGCAGGGTCTAGTTATTGCTTATGTTTCTCTTCAGTTGTAGGCCCATGAACATAACTACCCCACATATGACTTAGAGTTGGTGGCGATAGTGTTTGCGCTCAATATTTGGAGCCATTATCTATATGGCCTACATTATGATATTTATATAGACCACTGAAGCGAACAATATATTATGACTCAGTGGGACCTGAATTCTTATCAGATATGGTGTATTGAGTTGCTGGCTGACTATGATATTTCTATTTTATACCATCCAAGCAAGGCAAATATGGTAGTGGATGCCTTGAGTCGGAAGGCGGTGAGTATGGGCAGCCTAGCACACCTAATATCTAAGGAGTGACCGTTAGCTTTGGACATTCAGTCCCTAGCTAATGGGTTGGTCCAATTGGATATTTCAGACTCCAGCCAAGTATTGCCTTTATTGGGGATTAGTCTTCACTGGTTGATCAGATCTGGGCCTAACTTTTCGAGGATGAGTCATTAGTGGTTCTTCGAGATAGATTGTTATCGGGTATTGGGAGTCAGGCTACAGTTGATTCAGATAGAGTTCTTAGACTTGACGGTCAATTGGGTATTCCTAGAGCGAGGGATTTGATACATTTGGTTCTCTAAAAGGCACATGATTCTCGATATTCTATTCATCTGGGAACTACTAAGATGTTTCGAGATCTAAGAAAACATTATTAGTGGGATGGTATAAAGATAGATATTGCAGAGTATGTGTTGTGTTATCTCAGTTTCCAGCAGGTAAAGGCAGAGCATCAGCAGCCCGGTGGGACACTCCAACCGTTACCCATTCCCAAGTGGAAGTAGAAACATGTTACTATGAACTTCGTTGTGGGGCTTCCTCGTACTTTCAAGGGTTATGAAAACATTTGGGTGATAGTTGATCGGTTGACTAAATTTGCACACTTTCTTTCGGTCTGTTCTACCTTCAGTGCCGAGTGGTTAGCCCGTATTTACATTCATGAGATAGTCCAATTGCATGAGGTGCCAATATCTATCATATTTGATCTAGGGTTTCAGCTTACCTCCAACTTTTGGAGGGCTTTTCAGTGGGAGTTGGGCACTCAGGTTGATTTGAGCATAACATTTCACCCGCAGACTGATAAACAATGTGAGCGCACTATACTGGTTCTTGAGGATATGTTACGGACTTGTGTGTGATAGTTTGGGGGTCAGTGGGACCAATTTCTTCCATTAGCTGAGTTTGCCTATAATAACAACTATCACACTAGCATTTAGATGGCCCTATTTGAGGCATTATATGGCCGATGATGTCGTACTCCAGTTGGGTGGTTTGAGTCTACAGATTCGGGTCCATATAGTTCAAATTTGTTGCAGGATGCCCTAGCTAGGGTCCGAGTGAAACTGGATAAACTGAGGATAGCTCAGAGTCGACACGAAAGACGCCCGTGAAAGGGGTCAGGCAGTTTGGGAGATGGGGTAAGTTGAGTCCCCGTTATATTGAGCCTTATAAATATAGAAAACTTGTTACAATGGTTTGGAATGCTCATAATGCTTATATGGATTATCGACTTGATAATTTTGATTAGGCTAATGTTAAGGAACTTATTGAATTTTAAAAAGTTTTTTATTTAGCTACAAAATAAATTTTTGGTCTTTATTATCAAATGATTTCTTTAGTTTTACCAAACATTTGTGCTATTTCTGGTAAATTTTGCCCAATTAAAAAATAATTCAAAATTTAAAAAGAATGATTGAAAAATTTTAAAAATATTTTTTTTCAATTTCTCAAATTTATTTAACTGCTTGTTTATCTAACCAAACCTATAAAAAGTAGGTACACCTCGTATGGTAGAAAAAATATATACAAATTTAGATATTGAAGACTACAAAGACAACCAATTACATAATTTGACAATAGTTAAAAGTACCACTAAACCTCGAGCTAGGAAATTATATGATTTGTATGATTCGGGTATAGATGAACAAATACGATATCAAGATCTCGAATCACCTAGATGTAGATATGAGGATGACACTGATGATATGTTAAAAAGTCATCTTGGTCTTAATTCTAATGAAAAAAATAATTCTGATGAATATATTAACTAGGGAACAGAAATCATAAAGGATGGAGAGGACAATCTTCAACTACTGGAATCATGGTAAAACTTTTCTAAAACTTCAATGGGTGGTTCGTGATGTGCTGGCTATTCATGCATCGTCAGAGGCTTTTAAAGGCGCCTTTAGTACTACAAGATTCCAAATAGGAGAGCATAGATATTCACTAGCAACAAATGGTTTGAAAATTTTGGTTTTATTCAGAAATGCGAAACGATGGAATTTTGGGCGTCCAACATTGCTCACCCAATTTGAAGCCGATATAGATAATATTTTATCAAAATCAAGTGAAGCCGGCATGGTTTTTCTGGAGGAACAAGCTCAACAACCAATACAAGAAAATGTAATACTAGAAATGTGAGAGTCACTTACACAAGATTTTTATGGTAGCTACAGATATTAGTATATTACTATAATAAGGTCTAATTGAAATAGAACCCTTCCTAGAAGGTAGATGCGAGATTAGGTTCTTTTCTAATATTTGTACAATTTAATGTTTTACTAATAAAATTATAGGCTATTCACCTTAATTATTTTTTAAAATTATTAACATAAATTTACTACAAGTCTTTTGTTTTTTGAATATATATTTTTCTGCTACAAATATTTAAAACATTAAATGAAAAATCTTTAAAGTTGTTCATCTTAAAAGTTAAAACTTCAAAATAGAAAATGAAAGATTCAAAACATTAAACTTTAAGATTTAAATTTTAAACTTAAAAAGTATGAAATTTAAAATTTTAAACTCTAAAGTTTTAAATTTATAAAATTTTTAACCTTATAAAAACTATAAACTTAAAAACTTTAAACTTTAAAAACTATAAAACTTGAAAACTTTAAACCTTTAAAACTTTAAACTTATTTAATTGATAGTTTTAAACTATAAACTTTAAACTTATATATTTGATAATTTTAAACTTTAGACTTTTAAAAGTTTTAAACTTTAAAACATTAAAACTTTAAAGTTTAAACTTATGTATTTGATTATTTTAAACTTTAAACTTTAAAAACATTAAACTTATATATTTGAGAATTGAAAATTTTAAACTTTAAAACTTTAAACTTTATCACTTACCAATTATTTAAATTAAAAAAAACTCAAGCCTTACCGGTCTATCGGTGTAATGACCCTATTGGTCAAATCTATGTTTCTATATAACTTCTGTTGTTTTGAAGTTTTGGTTGTAAGATGTGCAAGTTTGAAAGTTAGCGAGAAATTAAAGCTTCAAAAATGAGATTTCTGTCAAAACCCTAGTAAACGGCCTCAGAATGAAATTTGATGGTTTCAGTAGTTCTGAAACGGCTATATTGTACGAGGAGGGTGGTTGGTCCAAGAATGGAGGGTCCCGGTAAGATTTTGAGCTAAACATTGCAAAATGAGTTCAACCGGGAGCTAAAAAATGTGTTTTTGTAAAACTCTAGCTAAACGCACTTGGAATGAATAAATGATGGCGCGGCCAGCTCTGAAACATAAAAAACAATCATAAATTACCCTTCGTCAGTTGACAAGGACATCCAGTTACATTTTTACCCCCTCAATTCTTTTAGCTAAATTTAGTCAGAAAGAAGTGGGACCCTTATTATTTATAGGATGCTTCGTTGGAAATTTTGACTATACCGTTGGATCAAGAACATCAAAAGTTGTGTGATTAAATTATTCATTTGCATAAGACGGACACCGGACACCCCAGGTATGTTCTGGGGAAGTTTTAGAAATTGATAGTGCAGAACCAGCAAAAGTTGCACTCTACATTTGTGGAGGTCAATGCCGCATTCGCGGAGGCCAGGCTGGCTAGAGCTCTACATTTGTGGGTCCCAATCCGCATTCGTAGAGCTTGAGGATTGTACACCTCCATGTTTGCGGAGTCCTAGGTTGCGTTCGCGAAGGGTTGTGGGTGGCTTATCTACTGGCCTTAAGCCTCACAAATTAGCCATAGATATAAACTTCCCCAGCTCGTAAAATCCCCATTTCAAGGGTTCAAAGATCCACGTGACTTGGTTTTTCATAAGAAATCTCGAGGTGAAGTCGAATTCAAGATTTGACACATAATTCGAGCTAAATTCACTATTTTAGCTTAATATCTTCTCGAAAATTGTGAAAATATTTATATGTTGATATCATACCTGATTCTTGAAGGAATTAGGTGAAACGTTAGCCTAAAATATTCTACGTTCCAAGGGGAACACTGTGGTACGCTTGGTGTTAGCTGAAATTATCCAGATTTTGAGAATTTTGACCGAGGAAGTTTTGAAAAGAATGTTTTTCCGATAAAGTTTTTAACTTCATTTTTGGGCCCTTTTTCGATCTTCTGGGGTCTGTTTTGGGCCAAATTTTTTGAATTTAGACTTGGTTTATCATGGGGAACATTGTTTGGGGTTTTGTTTAGGATTTCAGGCGTAGGCCCTATTTTCCCATTTTTGGCCCTTTTTGGCTTAATTTCACCATATCTCAAGAAGATATAGTCAAACTGACCATGTTAATATTGTGGACTATATTTTCAGAGTTGAGAAGCATTGGGATTCTATTGGGAAAGGAAAAGCTCAGCTGGAGTAGAATTATGTGAATGCTGAACTGAGATGTATTTGAGATATTAGTTATGCCCGGTATGTGTAGTATATGCTGCTGTGTAATATTATTTTATGTTGTTGGTAGTAAATATCGTAAATTCGATACATTCTGGTAATAGTGACTACAAGGAGGCCTGATAAGGGTCGTATATAGGTTGATGTCATGGGACAGGTACGCATTCTGATTTTAACCTTCGTCTGCGGGAGTATGTTGCTTGATGTTGTTGAGGTATGATGATTGAGAGACTACTTGTTTTTGTCTTAAATATGATTCCATTGGGACTATCTGTTGTAGATACTTATGATATCACGGTTATTGTTGAGCTTTACTCTTATTACCTGTGAGGGACTATAATATAGAATATTTGGCATGGTAGGATGCTTTTACACTAATTATTATGGCATATGCTCGGTTACACTACTATTAACTGTTATATTTGAGTTCTTTACGTACCCTAGAGATGGGTTATTTTTTATTACGTGAGCGAGATGGTGGTTACAATTGGTTAGAGAGAGAAATGATATGATTGGGGGATCTTGAACTGGGTAGGATAGAGAGAGATTATTTGATGGTATGATCCAAGATCTAGATGATGTACCCTGTAGTTCAAGTCTCCAATGGACACATCTGAGTATTTGAGATCACTCACGCCTTGTGGTCCCATTCTATGGTGTTCACATCTGAGTGTCCGAGATCGGGGTACCAATTCTAAAGGGGTCTGAGCATTTGCTGTTATTTTGTGTCCAAGACCCTGTTGGATTCATTTTAGGGGCAAGGCTCCATGATTGACATTCTTAGATGAGACATTATTGTTTATGTGAGGAGGGATTCTTTCTCTCGTGGGGGATACATCCCACTGTTACACATGTATATTTTTTGTTGGCATTTGATTGTTGGGGGTGAGGCATTGTTATTGGTTAACTATGGATTCACACACCTATTCACACCTGGATTGCATGTGGGTGCACACTCTAGGCTTATGGGGGCTCAGGAGGCATTCAAGCTTAGACACTAAGGCCTTACACCCACATACAACTGACCTTTAATTTGATGATTTGGAGAGTTAGGCTTTGAAATAGTTCTATGGGGTTCAGTGATTATTTTTTTATTATATTGTGCATGGGTGTACCTCCCAGGCTTATGGGGGCTCGGGTGGCATACTTGCATAAATATTAGGGTCTTGCACCCACATACAATACAAGGCTTTGGTTTGGTTTGAGGTTATGGGGTCGATTTATGAGACAACTACTTTTATTTGTATTTGAGTTTAATTATGTACATTATTTCACTCAATTGGCCGATGATACCTACTAGATGCCTTTTTCTTGTAGTCACTCCTACTTTTGCATATTTCCATAGTGCAGGTCCAGGTTCTAGTTGAGGGCATTGATTTAGGGGATCTGGGAGTGCAGGGGACTTTTTTTGGGTGAGCACCGATAACTCTCGCTTCATCACAATCTCCTTCTTTTGATGGTCGTCTTTTGCTTTTAAATTTTTGCCTTGTACAGTAGTATTATGTACTTGTAGGAGCACTCCTGGGTTGTATATTATATTTGGGTATGGCTATTTATGTGTATTTGTATATACTTTTCATCTGTTATATTTTTGTATAGTTGACTTTCATGTTCTGGGTAGTTTCGATTATTATACTATTGTGTTGGGTATGGTCTTAACTAGAAGTTAAGATAGGTACCCTGGGGGTTGCATTTTTGCCTTACTTGTAAGTGTGATCTGATAGGTGCCATCATGATCGGGACCAAGTCGTGACAAGTTTGTATTAGAGACTAAAGTTCACTGGTCTTAGCTGTACAAAGCTACCATCTAGTAGAGTCCTGTGGATGGGTGTAGAGACGTCCATGACTTATCTCTAGGAGGCTACGGGATGTTTAGGAACTTTCCTGTGTTCTTGATTCTTACTGTGCGTTCTATCAATGATCCTTTATTTTTGGGGAATCTGATCGTGGCTATTTGTTTTCACAAATATGGTGTGTGGAGGACCAGGATGAGGTAGGGTTGCACCGTCAGTCCCGAATAGGGAGTAGTCCCTTGAGCCTGAGGAATAACTACAAAAGGCCCCAGCTCCACCGCAGCTGGAGGCACCAGTTCCCCCAGCTGCTTTTGCAGTTACCCTAGAGGTGCAGACAATTCTTGGACAATTACTAGTAGCGCTAGGAGCCCTACAGCAGGGTACAACGCCAACTCTGGCTCCTCTAGTATAGGCATCAACAAAGCGTGTTGTTCTAGGGGTTCCAACCCAGCCCGAAGGAGTTGTACAGTTTCAGGAAAAACGACTACTTGGGTACTTTTTGAGACTGACCCCAGTGAGGTTTTTTGAAGATGCAGGGGAGGATGCACAGGAGTTCTTGACAACCTACATGAAGCGATTGTAGGCCTTGCGACTGCTGGAGTCTCGAGGGGTTGAGTTTACTTCTTATCAGCTTGATGGTACCACTAGGTAGTAGTGGTGAACTTGTCAAGACACCAAACCAATATATGCCACACCTTTTACTCAGGCCATGTTTATAGAGGCATTTATGAATAGATTTGTGCCCAGAAGTTCCAAATACCATTGATGGGATCAGTTTGTATGACTTGAGAAGGGAAAGATGACTATATCACAGTATGAGGTCAGATTCCCAGAGCTCTCTCGATATGCTACATCTATTTTCCTTTCGAGGAGGAGAAAATTTATTATTTTATGCGAGGATTGAGGCCTCAGCTTAGGATGGGAACGCATGCATTAGTGACTTTAGGGAGGTCATTTCTAGATATTGTTGATCATGCTTGCTCCTTAGAGCAAATTAATTGTGAGGCTCAAGGGGGCAGCGATAAGTGGGCTAGATGTGAGAGAGTTTAGTGGCTCCCATATAGGGTTTTGAGCGCCGACAAACAGGCCTCTGAGGAGAGGACAACAGAGTTAGACCAGCTGACTATTCTAGACATCATTACAAGATTCTGAGGGTGGCCACTAGGGCCCGGGTACATCCAGCAGAGGTGGTTCCTCTTACCCCACCGGGCCCAGGTAGAGGGAGAGTGATTGAATTTCTTCAGGGCTAGTTAGCCATCCTTTATGGGTAGTAAGGGTTCTAGGATAGCCGTATTGGGGAAATAAGATCGTGATCGCAAAGATAGGGTTGTATCATGTTGTTTTGGGTGTGGGGCACTAGATCATTGGCTCAGAGACCGTCCCAAGCATAGGGAAACACTTTCCGCCTCATAACCCACTAGGTTATCTCCTTCACCAGGTAGCAGGGGTAGGGGTCAGGATCGTGGCCACTGGGATAATTAGTATAGAGACCATTTAGGTTATTAGTAGGGTTCCAAAGGGCCCGCCATGGGTGGCAGAGCCTGGGACGGTAATGATGTTCGAGGGGGAGGCCTTGAAGGCCACTTTTATGTCACACCTGCATGAGTCGAGGTCGAGGCATCTGATGAGGCAATCACAAGTATGATTACTATATGCCAACAACCCACTTCAGCCTTATTTGATCCAGGTTCCACCTTCTTTTATGTGTTAGTGTATTATGTTTCCTACCTCGGTGTGACTCTCGAGCCTCTATCCTCTCAGGTTTGGGTATCGACCCCAATAGGGGATTCACTTGTGGTAGATTGGGTTTGCAAAGGTTGTATAGTTACTCTTCAGGGTTTTGACACCTGGGTTGATTTGATATTACTTTATGCTGGACTTCAGCATTATTTGGGGTATGTTTTGGTTAGCCCCACATTTTGCTATATTAGATTGCTATGCCAAGACTTTCACCTTGGCGATACAAGGGATGTCTCCAGTGGTTTTGTAGGGGTCTATGAGTCAAGTTTTGATGAGTCTTATACCCTATACTCAGAATCAGAGATTAATTTCTATAGGATGTTCAAATTATTTAACTCATATGTGGGATGTGACAGCTGAGATTCTCACTGTGGAGTCCATGCCGATTGTGCATGAGTTCTCTGACGTGTTTTTAGTAGACTTGTCTTGGTTGCCGCCTGAGTGGGAGATTGATTTTTCAATAGAGGTTGAGCTGGGAACTAAGCCCATATTTATTCCTCCGTACTAGATGGCTCCTGAAGAGCTGAAGGAGCTCAATTCATAACTTCAGAGTTTGCTAGATCTGCGGTTCATACGATCGAGCATTTCTCTCAAAGGAGCTCCTATCTTGTTTATGACAAAGAAAGACAGGACATTCAAATATGTATTGAGTATTGACAACTGAATAAGGTGACAGTGAAAAAAAATTATCCTTTGTCGTATATTGATGATTTATTTGATCAGTTATAGGGGCCTCAGTGTTTTCTAAGGTTGATATAAGCTCGGGGTACCACCAATTGAGGATCTGGGCAGAGGATGTTCAGAAGACTACATTTCAGACCTGTTATGGGCATTATGAGTTCATAGTCATGTCTTTTGTGCTGACTAAAGCCCCTGCTTCTTTGATGGATTTAATGAATCAAGTATTTTACCCATATTTGGTCTCTTTTATTATGGTTTTTATTGATTATACTATGGTATATTCATCGAGCCAAGAGAAACATGCCTAATACCTCCGTATTGTGCTACACATTCAGGATCACAAGTTGTAGGCTAAATTTGCTAAGTGTGAGTTTTGGCTTGAGTTTGTGACTTATTTGGGTCACGTGGTGTTCAACAAGGGTGTTAGAGTGGATCTAGCTAAGGTCGAGGTGATTCGTGGTTCGGCTAAGCCTATTTCGATGTAAGAGGTTCAGAGTTTTGTTTGGTTGGCAGGGTCTTATAGATGCATTGGTGAGGTTTTTTCTATAATTTATGCTTTATTAACTCGATTGACTCGCCTGGGTGTTCCTTTTATGTGGTTTGATAAGTGTAAGTCCAACTTTGTGAGGATGAAGAAGTTGATGACCAATGCTCTTGTTCTAACCCTCCCCATTGAGGGAGAGAGTTGTGTGGTATATTGTGACATCTCCTATATTGAGTTGGGTTGTGTATTTATGTAAAAGGGTCAAGTTATTGGTTATGCTTCTCGTCAGTCACTGGCCGACGAGCGTAACTACCCCATAAATGACTTAGAGTTTATGGCGGTAGTGTTTACATTCAAGATCTGGAGGCATTTTCTGTATGGCGTACATTGTGATATTTATATAGACCATCAGAGCTTATAATATATTATGACTTAGTTGGACCTGACCCAGCAAGAGATGGTGGATTGAGTTGTTGGCTGACTATTATATTTCTATTCTATACCATCCAAGAAAGGCAAACATAGTGGATTCCTTGAGCTGGAAGACGGTGATTATAGGAAATGTAGCATACCTAGCGATGAAGGAGTGACTATTAACCTCAGACATATAGTCCCTAGCTAATCAGTTGGTTTGATTGGGTATTTTATACTCCAACCGAGTATTGGCCTTTATTGGGGCTTAGCTTTCATTGGTTGATCAGATCTAGGCCTGTCAGTTCGAGGATGAGTTGATAAAAGGTCTCCGAGATAGAGTGTTGTAGGGTTTTGGAGGCCAGGCCACAATTGATTCAGATAGAGTTCTCAGATTTGACAATTAGTGTGCATTCCTAGAATGAGGGATTTGACACAATTGATTGTACAAGATGCATATAATTCCCGATATTCTATTCATCTAGGTAGAACTAAGATGTATCGAGATCTAAGGCAGCATTACTGGTGGGATGATATGAGGATAGATATTGCAGAGTATGTATCATGTTGCCTCAGTTGTCAGAAGGCAAAGGATGAGCATCAGTGGCCCCGTGGGACACTTCAGCCGTTACCCATTCTATAATGGAAGTGGGAATGTGTGACCATGGACTTTGTTGTAGGGCTTCCTCGTACTTTCATGGGTTATGAAAGCATTTGGGTGATAGTTGATCGATTGACTAAGTCTACATACTTCTTTCGGGTCCGTTCTACCTTCAATGTTAAGTGGTTGGCCTATATTTACATTCAAGAGATAGTCCGTTTGCATGGGGTGCCCATATCGATCATATCTAATCGGTGGTCACATTTTACCTCCAGGTTTTAGAGGGCTTTTCAATGAGAGTTGGGCACACAGTTGGATTTGAGCATAATATTTCACCCCCTCATGGCTAGTCCGAGTGCACTATATAGGTTCTGGAGGATATGTTACGGGCTTGTGTGTTAGAGTTTAGGGGTTAGTAGGATCAATTTCTATAATTAGCTGAGTTTTCCTATAATAACAACAGTCACACTAACATTCAGATGGTCCCACTTTAGTCATTATATGGTTGATGATGTTGTACTTTTGTTGGGTGGTGTGAGTCTACAAAGCTAAGTTCGTACCGTAAAATCTGTTGTAGGATGCCCTAGCCAGGTTCTGGGTTATACAAGATAGGTTGAGGATAGCTTAGATTCGGCACATGAGTTATGATGACCGTAGACGCCAATTCTTGCAATTTGAGGTTGGAGATCGGGTATTCCTGAGAGTGTCGCCCCTGAAGGGGGTCATGAAGTTTGGTAGACGGGGTAAGTTGAGTCCTCAGTATATTGGGCCTTTTGAGATCTTGAGATAGGTTGGGCGAGTTACTTATGAATTAGCTCTACCTCGAGCTTACTATGCTATACACCAGTATTCCATGTGTCTATACTGCACTGGTATATTCCAGATGAGTCGAATGTGTTGTAGTATGATTCGGTTGAGTTGGATGACCATCTAACATTTGTTGAGGAATTAGTGGCCATTTTAGCTAGGGATACCAAACAGTTGCAATCCAGGGTCATACTGATGGTTAAGGTGCAGCGATGACATCGTCCGGTCGAGGAGGCTACCTAGGAGATGGAGGCACAGATGTGGGAGCAACACCTCAACCTATTTGAGCCATCAAGTATGCCTTCTACTTTACTTTCATGGACAAAAGTCTTATATGTAGGGGATGTTGTAATGACCCTATAGGTCAAACTTAAGTTTCTGTATCATTTCTTCTATTTTGAGCTTCTATATAGTAACCTTAGACCTTTTATGATCTATTGGGGTTGTCGGGATGGTTATTGGGTGTTTTGGTTGTGAGATATGCAAGTTAGCGAGAAGTTAAAGCTGCAAAATTGAGATTTCTGACAAAATCCTAGTAAACAGCCACAGAATGTGATTCTGACTGTTCCATCAGTTACAAAATAGTGGATTTGAGAAGGGGGTGGTTAGTCCGAGGATGAGGGTCTCGATAAGATTTTGAGCTAAAAGTTGCAAAATGAGTTCAATCGAGAGTGAAAAAGTGTGTTTTAGTACAAGCCTAGCTAAATGCACTTGGAATGGAAAACTGATGGTGCGGTCAACTCTAGAACATCAAAAACATTCAAAAATGACCCTTCGTCAGTTGACGGGGGCATCCGATTGCATTTTGACCCTCTCAGTTCTGTTAGCTAAATTTTTCCTAAAAGAAATGAGACCCACATTTTTCCATTGGAAATTCTGATTGCACCCTTTGATTTGAAATGTCAAAATTTGTGTGGTTACATTGTCTGATTGTGTGAAACGGACAACAGACACCCTGGGGAAGTTTTGGAAATTACTGGTGCAACACCAACAAAAGTTGCACTCCGCGTTCGCAGAGGTCAAATTTGTTATTTGGTGTGGACGTATTCTAGTCATATCCTATGTCGTTAAACATCAAGTCAAGTCAAGTTTGTTATTTGGTGCATAATTTGAGGTAAATTCACTATTTTAGTTGAATATCTTCTCAAAAATTGAGAAAACATAATGTGTTGATATCATAGCCGATTTGAGCCCTTTCTACATTTTTTCTATTACATTACAAAATAATGAATTGAGTTCATATAGGCATATTTCCGAAATTGTCTAGTTTTAGAGAATTTTGACTGAGAAAGTTTTGAAAAGAATGTTTTCTCGATAAAGTTTTTAACTTCATTTTTGGTCTTTTTCTCAGAATTCTAGGTCTATTTTGGGCTGATCATGGGGAATGTTTTTGCGGTTTTGTTTGGGTTTTCGAGTGTGGGCCCTATTTTTACCAATTTTAGGCCCCTTTTGGCTTAATTTAACCATTTCTCAAGATAATACATTCAAACTAACTGTGTTAATATTGTGGACTATATTTTCACAGTTGAGCATCATTGGGAGACTATCAAGAAAGGAAAAGCTTGGCTGGAGTGACTCGGAGTTCAAGGCGTCAGTTTCTAGGTATGTTAGGCTTTCCCTAAACCTTAGATTGGGTGGAATTATGTGCATGCCGAACTGAGATGTATTTAAGATGTTAGTTATGCCCGGTATGTGTAGTATATATTGTTGTGAGATATTATTCCATGTTGTTGGTAGTAAATACTGTAAATTTGATATATACTAGTAATAGTGACTATAGGGAGGATTGATAAGGATCGTTCGTGTATAGGTTGATGCCACGGGACAAGTGTGTATTTTGATTTTAACCTCTGTCTACAGGAGTTTTTGCTTGATGTTGTTGAGGTATGATGACTGAGAGACTAATTGTTGCTTACTAGCTCTACTATGACTTGTTTCTAGCATAAATATGATTTTGTTGGGCCTAACTGTTGTAGGTACTTATGATATCACGGTCGTTGTTGAGCTTTACTCTTATTACCTGTGAGGGACTATAATATAGAAAGTTTGACCCGGTAGACCAATTTTACACTAATTATTATGCTATACACTCGGTTACACTGCTATTATTACATTTGGGTTCTCTACTTACCCTGGGGATAGGCCATTTGTTATGATCTAAGGGAGATAATGGTTATGTGTGGTTTGTGAGAGAGATGATATGATTGGGGGATCCGAATTTAGGTAGGATAGAGAGAGATTATTTGATGCTATGTTCGAGACCTAGATGACACACCCTATAGTTCAAGTCTCCGATGGCCATGTCCAAGTGCTTTAGCCCCTGAGTGATGTGCCCCGTGGTCCCATTCTTCGGTGATCACATCCGAGTATCCATGATCGTGGTGCTGATTCTAAAAGGCTCCGAGTATTTGTCTTTATTTTTGGTTGAGGACTCCGATGACTTCATTTTAGGGGCAAAGTCCCATTATTGACATTCTGAGATGAGACACTATTGTTATGTGAGGGGGAGATTCATTCTCCTGTGGAGGATACGTCCCACCGTTATGCATGTATAATTTTGATTGGCATATAATTGTTCCGTGATTGATTACCCATGGATCCACACATCTATTCATACCTAGATTGTGCATGGGTATACCCTCTTAGCTATGGTTTATCCGTTGTTCTATGTTTCTATGCTAAGGAAATGCTTGGGTGACCCAAATTCTATTTTTCCATTGAAAGATGTCTCTATTGAGGAAGATTTGACTTATGAAGAAGTACCAATTGAGATGTTGGATTGGCGAGTGAAGAAATTGAGGAATAAAGAGGTTGCATCCATTAAAGTGTTATGGATAAATTCACAAGTTTAAAGTGCTACTTGGAAGGCTGAGTCAGACATGATAAATCATACCCTTACCTCCTTCATTCTTTCAAGACTAAGGTACTTAATGGGATCCATTCCTTCGAAATTCTCATGGATATGTATCTCACATTAAGTTGCATGAATGCATGATATGAAACTGTTTTTGAATGATATTTGATGCATAAGTTTGACGATTTTATGAAAATGATGATTAAGTTGTATTTTTGCATTTATTCTAAGGTGATGACTATATTCCTACTCTATTCAAGCGTAATTCTATCTCATTCAAGGATGAATTATCTCAAGGGGGAGATTATGTAACACCCCTCATGTTTTTAGGCCTGGATAACTGAAGCACAAAAATTTTGTTGATGGTCCAAATTTACGAGACATTTTATGACCCGTATAAGCACTTATGAGCTACAGGTGGTATCGTGGGAAAGGCCCAGTGAAAATAGAAAATTGAAGGATTATGGGAAATTACTTATATGCTAATAGACGAGCCTATAAAAGAAACTACAACCCGTAAGTTGGTCTCGTAGGAAGAGGCCAAAAGGAACCAAAATTTTCTTAAGTTTGGAAGCATGTCACGGAAGGGATTACGACCCATAAGTTTTCTGAAGGGTTTTCTGTGTATTCGTAACTTAGAAGCTGCAATTCCAGTAGCTTGAGTTTTATAACACCCTGACCTATAAGGCAAGTTACGAGCCGTACATTCATCCACAACCCATAAGAGGGGTTTCGTGGCCGGCTCCGATAGTTTTTAATGAAGGGTGTTGTTGACTTTTCCAATCCTCTTAAGTCCTAAACTACATCGTTTTAACTGCTCTAATATCCTAACTAACCTAACTACTATAAAGTCTTATTCCTATCTCATTCAATGTTTTCAATTCCCAAAATTTTCTCATGGGTTTTCAATAATTCTTTATTTAAGTCAAGGGTTCCATTGAAGCTAAGCTTGAAGGATGGCCAAGGTTTTTCCATGTTTTCTTCTCAAATTCTAAGGATTCTACTTGAGGTATGTATGACTTTATTCATGGATTAGTTTTATCCATGAAGTCCATTCCTAAACCTCCTCTTAATCAAATTTTATGATGATTTCTTATGGGCTTTTAAGTCATGATTCCTAATGCATGGATTATGAATTCTATATGATGATTATAATTAATTAAGAATGAATTATGATGAATTTCATGATGTCTATGATTTTCAAGAGCATGATTAGAGCTTAATGATTTAATGTGGGTTCCTTTGTTAATGATCTAATTGATTTTAATTGCATGTTTTCTCTATGAATCCTACTCAATTGCATGATTTTGGCTCAAATGTTCATGGACCCACACTTAGACCTAATCTCCCATGATAAAGGTATAGATTTCTATGTTATGATCTTAAGTCATGAAAAATTTCTTAAATGACGATGATAATGGCCTTATGACAATGATGATGTTATGAAAGCTATGATGATGTTATAATAAAGAGTGTGATGAATACCTTAATTTTTATGATGATGTAAAGGTGGGAATGTCTACCCACACTATCATGAAAGCAAAGTAGATGGACTATTCTTACGATATGAAACCTATGATGATTACTTGTGAAGTATAGAAACATGATTCTTAATGAAGCATGAACTATGTTGAAAGCTATATATATGCATGATTTATGTATTCCGTGGGATATGAATTAGCACCGAGAGTGCTTTGGCAGATTCTATAGTCTCATAACTATGTGCTACCATAGGAATGATGTTCATTTTTATGCCTTAAAGGTGTGCTAATGGATCCAATTAGCTTTAAATAATGGACCTCACTGTGCGAGGATAAAGCCTATAGGGTGAGGATGGAGTTTACCTTGGAAAAGTAGACTCCTCTTAGCTTGATGTAGAGTGAACATCAAGATTCCATGTAATAGTCTACATGGTCTTATATGTCGGTTATATTCCTATTCCCACATATGTATGTTATGATTATGTATGGATTTGTGATACTTTTTCTCATGATTTTTTAAAAGAAATTCTCATAAATATTGTGTCCTCTTTCTATTGTTTACAATTATGCATATGGATATTATTTTTATGTCCTTTGATTCATGGCATATCTACATACTTAGTACATTTTATGTGCTAACACATACTTCTATACCTACATGATCTAACCATGTAGGGGTGAACGACGAGGGGATTATTCCACGTTGAGGCAAATACTTAGATTTCTTAGGCTTGAAGATTAGAGTGGTGTGTTCCCATGCTTCGGGGACAAACCTTATGATGTTTTCTTTTATGTTGAGACTTTAGTACTCTCCTTACTTTTGATTTATGTCTATAGGGTGAGCTAGTAAACAATGTGCTATACCCCACCAAGATCTTTATGTAGAGGCATGAATTGGAGAATGGACATGTGTATTTTAATTTCAAGTTTACATATAGTTCTGCTTGCTATTTTCTCTATTATATGTTTACTTTACCTTATGAATGTTTCTAATATGAACACGAGGCTTGGATAGGATGCCTTCGGGTGTTACACACGTCGTGTCACGACTATGGCCTAGGTCTTGGTCATAACAACCTCAAGTGAAGAACCTTAGAAAATTGAGATGAAAGACCTAGAAATCCTTAGACCAAACTTGAAACCCTAGCTCTAGTGGAATCCTTGCTTAAAGAGAGAAATTTTGAAAATTTGGGAGAAGTTTTGAGAGTGAAAGCATTAGAATGAAATGGTAATAGATTTTATAGTATTTGAGTCAGTTAAGTTAGTTAGAAGGTCAAAATGATGTAGTTTAGGAGCTAAATGGATTGGAAATGACCAAGAAATCCTTTATTTAAAAACTATCGGACCTTTCTACAAAACCACTTTTATGGGTCGTACACTGGAGTACGACTTGTACTCTTGTTTGTGCATTGCATGGCTCAAATAATTGAGCAACTAGAAATTGCATTTGAGAACCATGAAACTCATGTACGGTTCATAGCTCCATTTACAAACCATAGAACCCTTCCGTAGATCCTCCCATACTTAGAAACTATATCCTCTCTCAGGTCCTATCCATGACTCAAACCATGAGCCGTATAAAGGAGTATGACCCGTACTATCCCTCCTAGAGTGATTTTCAGTGACCAAAATATTTTCACCAACTGCAGGACCTTAGCCACAAAATCTTTCTATGACCCATAGATTGGCTCGTGACACCAGTCAGTTCAAGATTTTTTGTAACTTTCCTATTTTCCTGGATTTTCAACATCTTAGGTGTTACAATATCTTCCCCTTGGGATCATTCATCCTCGAATGAGACAGGAGTAAGTTTGAGCAGAGTAGAAACATAATCAACAACCCATCATGAATACAAAAATGCAACATCAACATCATTTTCATAAAATCATCAAACTTATGCATCAAATATCATTCAAAAATAGTCTCATGATCATGCATGTATGAAATATACAAGGAAATATACATTCGTGAGAATTTGGAAGAATAAATTATATTTAGGTACCTTAGGCTTGAACAAAAGGAAAGAGATAAGTATATCATTTCATGATATTCACCTCTGCTTCTAAGTACTCTCTCAACTTGTTGGTTCCTCCATAACACTTTGACGGATGCAACTTCCTTATTCCTCAATCTCTTCACTTGCTAATCTAAAATATCAATTGGTACTTCTTCATAGGTCAAATCTTCCTCAATGGTCACATCTTTCAGTGGGATAATAGAGTTAGGATCACCTATGATTTTCTCAACATGGACACATCAAACATTAGATGCGCCATAGCAAACTCCATAGGAAAATCTAGCTCATAGGCTACCTTTCTAAGTCTCTTCACAATCTCATAAGTCCTCACATATATAGGGCTCCATTTTCCCTTTTTGCCAAAATGCATTACTCCTTTCATTGGTAAAACGTTCAAATACACCCAATCACCTTCTCCAAACTCAAGGTCCCTTCTTCTAACATCGGTATATGACTTTTGACAATTTTTACAACCTTTAACCTTACCCTTATAACTTTTCCCTTCTCCATAGCATCAAATACCAAATCTGGCCCAATCAAAGACATCTCCCCAACATCGAACCATCCCACTAATTAGCTTCACTGTTTTCCATATAAGGCTTCAAATGGTGTCATATCAATACATGAGTGAAAACTATTGTTATAAGCAAATTTAATAAGTAGTAAGTGATCATCCCAACCACCTTTGAAATCAAGCACACATGTCCTAAATATATCTTCTATCTTTTGGATCGTCTTTTTGGCTTATCCATCCGTTTGAGGATGAAATGCAGTGCATAACTTCATAAAGTGGGCTATTTTCGTCATTCTATCAACAACAATCCATATCGAGTCAAATTGTTTCCTATACTTTGGCAAACCCATAATGAAGTCCATTTCCAAGTAGGTATTTTAATATCTTGTGCCAAATCATCCGGACTTTGATATTCCACCTTCACTTGTTGAATATTTGCACACCCCATTACGCATCTTGCTATGTATTTCTTCATGACATTCTTATAATACATCTCTCTCAAATCTCTATACATCTTGGTGGATCTTGGATGAATAGAATACTTAGAATTATGAGCCTCATCAAGTATCATTTCCATTAGACTATCTATATTAGGGACACACAAACTCCCTTGGTAAAGAAAAACTCCATCTTTCACTTGTGAGAAATCCTCAACCTTCTTATCAACCACTAACTTCTTCAATTCAACCGGAGTAGAATCCATGTCTTGTTTTTCTTTAACTTTCACTATCAACGATATTCCGCCCTATTTTGTACCAACACTAGAATTGTCCAAGCCATTTAAGCTTACGCCCAAATGACCCAAATGGTGCAGTTCTTTAACTTCTGTCCATTCTCCAAATGTGCAATGCTGCCCATAAACATTCTACTCAATGCATCAACCACACCATTTGCTTTACCGGGGTGATGCATCACACTCATATCATAGTTCTTTAATGTTTCAACCACCTTCTTTACCTTAGGTTCAAATCCCTTTGGCTACACATACTGCAAACTCTTTTGGTCAGTGAATATATCAACATGCACCTTATAGATATAATATCGCCAAATCTTCAATGCAAATACAACAACTAATAACTCAAGATCATGAGTCGAATAGTTCCTTTCATTCACCTTCAATTGCCTTGAGACATAGGCAATGACTTTTTTGTGTTGCATCAACACATAACCCAAGCCTATATATGAGGCATCACAATAAACAACAAAACCATTTGGACCTTTGGGCAATGTCAAAAGAGGAGATGAAGTAAGACAATCTTTCGACATTTGGCAACTTTTCTCACATTCATAAGGTTACTAAAATTTCACCTTTTTTTGGGTCAACTTAGTCAAAGGAGAGACAATGAAAGAAAACCCTTCAACTGATCTTCAATAATACCTGACCAAACCCAAGAAACTCCTAATATTGGTAGGAGACAATGGTCTAGGTCAATTCTTTACCATCTCTATTTTCTTTAGATCAATTCTGATACTGTCACTCAAAATAATATGGCCAAGAAAAGCCACCTCCCTTAGCCAGTCTCACACTTACTAAACTTTGCAAAAATTTGTCTATTCCTCAATGTTTGTAACATAATCCGCAAATGGTCCTCATGTTCCTTTGCATCCTGTGAATAGACCAATATATCATCTATGAACACAACCACAATCATGTCCAAATATGGCTTAAAGATCCTATTCATCAAATCCATGTAAGCAGTGGGAGCATTTGTTAGTCCAAATGACATAACCAAAAATTCAAAATGATCATATCGAGTTCTAAATATTATCTTTTGAATGTAATCCTCCTTCACCATCAATTGGTGATACCAAGAACGAAGGTCAATTTTTGAGAAATATCTTGCTCCTTGTAGTTAATCAAAAAGGTCATCAGTCCTCAAAAGTGGATACTTGGTTTTGATAGTCACTTTGTTCAATTGTCGATAATCTATACACATACAAAGTGAACCATCCTTTTTCCTTACAAAAAGATACAGGAGCAATCCATGAAGATACACTAGGACTTATGAACCCTTTATCAAGCAAGTTCCTTAGTTGTTCCTTCTCATGACCGGGGAGTAGGGCCTAGGCGTGATATGGTGAATGAGAACCTGAGAGTCCTCAAACAATTCTCTTAGCATCATTTTATATATCATAGGTTCAAAAGCACATAATTTAAATAAGTAAACACATAATTCTAAGGGACAGGTAAGTATAACTCACACTATGGGGACAAAAAGGGGCTTGGGACTTCCCATATAAGAGCATTCTCATTAAACATATCATAATAGCATAATCATAATCATAGTCAAAGCATAATATATATATAGCCATAGCATCTCAAACAAACATATAATGTAATCGTACAATGGAATATGATATGTCAAATAATGCCTCTACATAAGATAGGTGGGGGCCACGACATGTCCTGGGCTCACCCTCAAGTCATATGATAGAAAAGAAATAACATAACATAAGGTAGAGGAAGGTGGGTCTTGCCCTTGGAATAAAGGTCTCACAACAAATAACAATCCAAGATCACCAAGGTAGCCATCCAAAGGTAGATGATATCATCTTCGACCCTTACATGGTTAGATCATGTAGATGAAGAGTATGCTTTAGTACATATAATGCACTAAGTATGCGGGCAGCAATGCATATGAACATGAAATCCTGCAAAACAAGTTAGATGGCAAGGGAACATATATAGAAAAGAGTATATAAGAAAAGAAGGATATTATGTCAATATGCCATGAAGTCCATGATGCATGAATGCGATAGTATCATAGTCATAGAGGGGATGTGACCTTAATCAAATAAGATAGATCAAGCGAGATACTACTTGGAATTGGACTACTTTCCAGGTAGATCCTAAGTCAACCCTAAAAAGGGGAATACAAGTCAATTCTAAGAAGGGATAATCCCATGTTAGCACATGGTTTGACGGAAAGGGCTATGGACCCTTGGAGATAGTCCACCCTGCCTCCAATCCCTCAGTACTAAGTCACAACCCACGAGAATACATATACATATAAGAGCTTTCAAACAGAGGTTTGTCTTTCAGATCAATACAATGCAAGGTTGGGCTAAAAAGCCAAATCATAGTTCAAGTGTTTCCATATTTAGGCTAAAACGCCAAACAAGAGTTCAAGTCATAAGTTCAAGGATCAATGCATAGGAGTAGCTCATTCAAGATAAGTACAAGATGGTGTAAATACTCAAGTTTCTCAATGAGCCAAGTCAAGACAAGATGTGGACGTATTCTAGTCATATCCTATGTCTTTCAACATCAAGTCAAGTCAAGTAAAGGTGGAACTTAGCCCATATCAAGAGTTTCATTAAGATCAAGTTTCAAGTATGCATATTCCATGAGTGATGAGAGGAAATGCATGGGCAATAGAGATTTAATCTTAAATAAACAATGTAATATGAAATTCAAATAAAATCCATGAGTAAATTCATATTTAAATCACAAAATTAGATTACCCATGCTTAAATCAAGATTTCAAGAAACAATACATATTTAAACCTTCATAATCCCAATGCAAATCATGATAATTGAACTAAAATCACTTTAAAATCATCAAACAATTACAACCCATACTTCAATTTAATTAAATCAACACTAATTTAAAAGACCCATTTGCAAAGTAAGCTTGAAATTCATAAAAATTAAAGAAGAGGAGTTTTGGGTTTTCATGGTTGAAAGGATAACCATGAATAAATATCATATACCTTGATTAGCCAAGAAAATTAAGAAGAATTGATGAAGAATACATCCTTCCCTTGATTCCCAAGCTAAGTTTTCAATAGAGTTTTGAGAGAAGTTTTTAAGAGAGTTTGAATGTAATTCTAGGTGTTTGAATGAATTTACAATAGGATGAAGGTGTATAGGCTAATTCATATGTTTAGTAGGTCTTAGAAAGACTAAAATGCACTTAGGAAATTACCAAAATTACAATTAAACCATTAAAGAAACAGATAGAAAAAATGTTGTCAAGGGTTGTCCCATGACCCACCACACGGATCGTGTGATAGCACATGGGTCGTGTACTCGTCCATGGGGCATCACTTAGAAAATGAATTAGTGATGAAGGTCCGAAATGGTAATTTGATTCTTAGAAAAATTTCACTTTGGATGGCCATATGGAAGACCACACGGACCGTGATCTGGTCCATGGAACCTCACATGGACAATGCTCTTGACTAGCCTCACTTGCACGGAAGCGACACGGACCGTCAAGTGTCACACGGACTGTGAAGCTCCTATTTTTGTTGACGTAAATTCCAGAATGCTAACCTTATACATAGAACCAATACTTAAGTCAAGAACATCACGAAACACCTTCACGGACCATCTAGTGGCACATGGCCCGTAAGGGCCCTGTGGTACCATGCCTTGGTCAAATTTCAAGAAAATCTCTACACAGTCAGTTCCACTAAAAAGGCCATAACTTGTTCATCCAAACTCCAAATCAAGTAAACCCAAGTGCATTGGAAAGCTAATTCAAAGAGCTTCAATGCGTTAGGTTATGGTACATCCAGTTCATCCCGTACAAAGAGATATAGTGATTTGCAGTCAGTGCTTCCACAAATCTTTATACAAAACTTAACCAAACGAGCTCCTTTGATCAAGACTTGACAAGTGAGACCCCAAACAATCATAAATCACTTAAGAAGAGTCGGAAACCAGTGTGTCAAGCATAGATAAGCTATGCAAAAGTCTAGGTCATTACATTCCTTTAATTCTTTCTGCTCTACTAGGCCCATTTGGTATGGAGGTATACATTTAGGTTGAGTGTTGGGTAAAAGATCAATGCCAAAGTCAATTTACCTTTTGGGAGGAATACCAAACAAGCCATCAGGAAAGACAGCAGAGTGGTAGTCCTCCTAGATACATGTCTTACATACCTGACTCAACATTCTAAACTTATTAACTACAAGAATCGAATCAAGAATAAGAACTTTGGACTTAACATCCATGACCCGGATAACATGATATATACACCCCTTGGAAATAATTTTCATAGCCCTTACATAAGAGACAACATTACTCTTGAACATCGAATTTATTCCCATCTATATAAGAATAGGCTCGTTAGGAACATAGAATATGACCCTATGAGTTCTACAATCAATAGAAGCATAAGATCCATGCAACCAATCCATAACAAGGATAATATAAAATCGATCATATCAAGTTCAACAATATCACATGGAAAAACTCTATGTAAGACTGACACGGGAAACTTTTTTTCAGCTTTCTTGGCTAGGATTGACTCACCAATAGGAGTACAAACCGAATAAGGTTCTAATAGAATTTTGGGAGACGCATTAAACTTTATGTGAAGGTAAGGATTAGAAAAAGACATATTAGCACTGGTGTCAAGAAAAGCATACACATCATGATCAAGGACTCTTAATATACCCAAAACCATTCCTAGGGTTTTTGAAATTGCTTATGGGTTCTTTAAATTTTGACTCAACTGATCTTATTTTACATAATTATGATATTAGAGAGACTATTCAACCTCTTGCCTAGTATGAAAAACATAGAATCGGGTACCACATGGATCACCTCCTTGAGCTTGGGAATCTTGTTGTACTTGCCCTCTTTGAACTATTTGACCTTGTGGATGCCTTCTTTCCCTTTATTAGAAACATTAGGACACTAAAAGATCTTGTTCCACATCTTTTTACAACCATAGCAAGCACTCGTTCCTCTCAAGAAACACCAATATGGTTCCTCCCACACTTACGACACCTAAGAGGAATAGGACACCTTGGAGGAATTGTACCATCCTTTACCACATCACTTTGAGCTTCAATAGTAGGCACCTTATCCTTATCAAACCTTTGAGGAGAATATTTGGATGAACCTTGGCCTTACCGTAAACAACCACCACAAGACTTAGTATTAGAAAATCCACCATTAAAACAAGCCTTTTTTTACTTCCTCATCCTCATCTTTTGAAGTTTCTCACTCTCCTCTTGCTCGACATATGTCATGAGCCTATAAATGTCCATCTCCTTGATGAGCATTATGGATTTACACTCCATCTTAACCAAGTCGGACACACCCAAGGTGAACTTGTTCATGCGGACTAGAGTTGGCCACCAAGGAAGGAGTATACTTAGATAACTTTGTGAACTTGAGTATACTCCCTCACACTCATGCCATCTTGCTTCAAACTCAAGATCTCCATCACTTTAACTTCCCTTAGTTCAAGTGGGAAGAAACGACCAAGGAAAATGACCTTAAGCATCTTCCAATCAATAGAACCTTCCTCAACCCTTTCGAACTACTATTATGTGAACTAAACTTGAGCGATTCTTTTAAGTTGATACGTCGCCAATTCGGCCTTCTCCTCGAATGATACCCACATAATCTCTACCACTTTGTAGACCTCATCAATAAACTTTTATGGATCCTTATCAAATTTAGAACTACGAAACTCTAGAGGATTCATCCTAGAAAAATCTCTCACCCTTGAAGCCAGAACAAGAGTCTTTGGAGAAGCAACAACTTGAGTCAAGATAGTAATAGAAGCCCTAAACTTCAAAAAATGTGAAGTGAGTTGAATGCCATGATCCAAAATTATAGACAAAGGAATCCCATGAAGCTTTACCAATTCCCAAATATATAACTTTACATAATCTTTTACAGAGTAAGAAGGCTTAATGAGTGGAAATTGGGATAATTTAGTCATTCGTTCTACTACCACCCAAATAGAATCATATTTCCCATAAGTATCAGGCAACCACGTTATGAAGTCCATGTTCACATCTTCCCACTTCTAAGTAGGAATCTTCATATCTTGGCTATACCTCCCCACCTTTGATGCTCCACTTTCACTTGTTGATATTTAGGACATTCTTCCCTAAATCATGCTATGCCATTCTTGATACCATTCTACCAATACATCTCCATATAATCTTTATAAATTTTGGTGGATCCTAGATGAATAGAATATCAAGAATTATGGAATTCACTCAATATCATCTCTCTTAGTCTATCTATATTGGAAACACACAGTAGACCTTGGTAATGAAGCACCCCATCTCCTCCTTGAAGAAAACCTTATCCTTCTTTTTAGCAATGGACTTCGTCAACTTAACTAGAGTTGGATCCATGTCTTTCTTTCCCTTCACAACTTCTACTAGTGAAGATCCCGAACGATTTTGAACTATGATACCACCCTTATTAGAACAACTCAACCTAACACCTAATCAGGAAACTTAATGCACATCTTTAACAAATTCTTTCTTTCCATCTTCAACACAGGAACCACTAATCATAGACATTCAACTTAGAAATTAGCAACAACTTTAATGACCTGGTTGGTCATTTTTTACCTTATCAATAAAATTTACTCCTTTACCCTTTCATAAGTTGCTTTAGGCCTATTTTGTATTATATATATTATTGGGACTGAAATCTTGAGTTTTAAAAATGAAAAATCTGAGTTTTGACATTTTTGAAAAATTAAGTTGTTAAAAAGTGAGCTTTTGTACTATTTTGAGTTTCGGGCATTAGATTAGAGATTCGTTTATTTCGTTAGCTCTAAAATATTGAAACTGGTCTACAAGAGGTTACAGAACTGAATTCAGAGTTAAAATTAAGTTTTTAGGCCCAAAGTTGTATTTTAAGTTATTTTTCAAAACCAAAGTTTGACTTTGGTCAACATTTGGAGTCTGGAAGCTCGAATCAAAATTTTAATAATTTTAGTAGTTTCAGATGGTGAAACTAACTCTAGGAGTGGTCTCATAATATTTTTGGACTTATTTAGGGCTATTTTGGTATTGTAAGTTTTAAACTAGTTTATACGAGTTTCATTGGTAAATGTGGTGATGAGGCATTGAAATCGATTTTTGATGATTCCATTGAACCCAGATCATTATTTTTTGTATGGATACATATTTGGATTGGGTAATTCTGATTCTTGACAAGTTTTGAGGGTCCATTCTGAGTAGGGAAATGAAACTGGGCATTGCTGGTGTACAGTTTCTGGGGTAATCATGTTTTTTCTCCACGATCGCGGAGAAGCCTCTACATTCGTAGAGGTTTGGATACTTTTACCCTCCGCGTTCAAGAAGGATTGATCCTTGTTCGCAGAGTACTCATGTGTGGCCCCTCTCCTGCTTCTTCTTTTCATTCATAGGTTGGTTTTCACATTTACGAAGGTTATTTAGTCGGTCCATCTATGCATTCCCGCATTCGCGGGACCCCACCCGCATTCGTGGAGTACCTTTCATAACTGAATAGTGTTAAACCCAAGATCCCCCTTTTTCATTCTATTTTTGAACTTTTAAGGTTTTTGGAGCGATTTGTAAGGAAGAATTTTGAAGGATTTTATTGTGTAAGTGCTTCAAGCACCATTTTAACTATTTTCCATGAGTTTTACTTGAATTTCATGATTTCAATTATCAAAAATTGAGAATTTTTAGACTATGATTTCCAAACTTTGAATGTTGATTTCTCATTCATTTTAAACCCAATTTTAGTGGGATTTTCATCCATGAACTCTATTGTTTGTGTAGAACATGATTTTTAAGTCAATTTCCAGATTCCAGAACTTTAAATTTAGTCTTACATTTGATTAATTTGCTCCTAAACCTAATTCGTGTCAATATGGATATCAAAATGCACCTGTTGACATGTAATATATATTGTTGGTAGTGATTGTTCATTTTATTGATCATTTGGGGACCTGAGTTGATTGAAATCTTGTTTGAGTATAGTTTTGACATCGAGGTAGGTTTGACTAACCTTTTTTGGATTGGATTTGTGTTATTGATCATGTTTATGTGGTAATTGTGAGATTTAAACTGTATCATGAGTAAATGGATTGATATGTTGGAACATTAATGGAAATGTGATCTTGGTTGGACCAAAATTTGAGTAATATATGATTCTATTGATTAAATTGAAATAAGACCTTATGAATTGAGATAGTTTGGGATGTTATATTTGATAGTATGAGACTAGTGATATTTATTAGGTAACTTGTTGTAATTGATGTCTTATGAGATATTTTGAGGATTATGTGTATATTTTTGGATGACTAAGGTCCAACATTGTTGATATACTTGTATATTTGGGACGAGAGAGGTCTGACATTATTAGCATTCTTCACTATTGATATATCATGATGTTCTGAGACATGTTGACAATTTGGGCATTTGTTGCGACACTTGATATTATACTCTATGACTATTTGAGACTCATGCATCAATATTCATGTTATGATGTTATTATATATACAAGAATATCTAGATTGTATCATTGACTTGTATTTATCCCACATTGCATTGTACCATCCCTTGACCGGGGTAGGTGTCAAGGTTGAAATAATGTGATACTCCATGACCACGGATAGGTGGCAGGGGGATATATTGTGAAACCCCCTTAACTGTAGGTAGGTGGTAAGGTGGAGATATTGTGACACCCATTGAACACGGGTAGATAGCAAGGTCGAGACATTATGATATTCTCTGACCACGGGTAGGTGTAATGGTTATGAGGTACTTGGTATATGGCTTGATGAGATCCATGTATTGTGTTCATATCTCTTATTATGTTGCACCATTGGTGGTTGTGGAGGCCTTGTCATATCATTTTTTATATCTTTATTTTGCACTAATCTTTTTGGATGTAAGGGATAATATTCTTCGTTATTACATACTTGTTTGATATATCTTGCCTAGTTGGTTGAATCAAATGGGTACATTTTGGTGTACTTACCACTAATTTGTTTCATCCTGCAGATCGAGCATAGAGACCTGCATAGGGTAGTTGATTCACTCTAGTTGAGCTAATCTGCATCCATCCATATTTTGCCATTGAGGCTTAGACTTTGAGTTTCCATGGATATTTGGGATTTTTTCTTATTGCTTCATTGCGATCATTATACCAGATATTGTGCAATAACTTTGTATCTTATTTAGAGACAATTGTATTTACTCTTCAACACTATTTAGATGCTTTTATACTCATTACTCAAGGTTTTGGGATTTCTTATGATATGTGGGATTTCCCATGGCCTTGGGCATGTTGATTCAGTTTGGGTGGTCATTGATCGTTTGACCAAATTGGCTCACTTCTTACTGATGAAGACTAACTACAATGTAGAGTAGCTGGCTAGGTTGTATATCTGGGATATTGGCAGATAGCATGATGAGTTAGTGTCTATAATATCAAATAGAGGATCTGGGTTCACTTCTCACTTTTGGTGAGCTCTATAGTGCGGTTTGAGTATTAGAGTGGATTTAATTTTAGTGTTCTACCACCATATACATGGACAATCCGAGCATACCATTAAGATGTTGGAGGACATACTATAGGGTTGTGTGATAGATTTTGGGTCCGAGTGGGAGCAACACTTACCATTGACAGAGTTTGCATATAACAACAATTATCATTCCAACATCCATATGGTACCATTTGAGTCCTTGTATGGCCGAAGGTGTAGATCAGCCATTGAATGGTTTGAATCAGGTTCAACTGATGTGTTGAGTATGGATCTGCTCAGAGATGCCATGGATCGAGTCCATTTGATTTAGGATAGACTATTGACAGCTCAGAGTCGCCAAAAGAGTCATGGTTATCAGAGTACTAGGACACTTGAGTTCTCTATTAGTGGTAATGTTTGGATAAAAGTTTCACCCATGAAGGGTGTGATGAGATTCGAGAAGAGGGGAAAGCTCAGTCCCAGGTTCATTGGCCCATTTGAGATTTTAGGAGAGTTTATAAGGTTGCCAATAAGCTAGCATTACCACCGAAATTATCATATGTTCATCCTATTTTTCATGTTTCTATGCTCCGCCCGTACATTCCTAATGAGTCCCATGTGATCTCTTCTGATTCGGTTGAGTTAGGCTCAGATTTGTCCTTTGAGGAGGATCCTATTACTATTTTTGACAAGCAAGTCTAGAAATTGAGATACAAAGATATACCTTCTATGAAGGTTCAGTGGTGAGACCATTCTATTGATAAGGCTACTTGGAGGCCAAATATCCCAACCTTTTTTGGCTTGAAGTAGTTCTTTTTTCCTTATGTTCGAGGACGAACATTATTTTTAATGATGAATGATGTAATGACCTGATTGGTTATTTTTGGCTTTATCTATGAAAATTACTATTTTACCTTTCATAAGTTGCTTTGGCCCTATTTTGAACTATCTGTATTGTTGGAACCATAATCCTGAGTTTTAAAAATAGAAAATGTGAGTTTTGGCATTTTTGGAAGCTTAGGTTGTTGAAAAAGTGAGCTTTTGTACAATTTTGAGTTTCAGGTGTCGGATCAAAGATCCATTAATTTTGTTATCTCTGAAATGTTGAAACTGGTGTATGAGAAGTTACAAAACTGAATTCGGAGTTAAAATGAGATTTTTATGCCTAAAGTTGTGTTTTGAGTTATTTTTAGAACCAAAGTCAAACTTTGGTCAACATTTGGAGTTCGAAAGCTCGGATCAAAATTTTGATAGTTCCAGTAATTTTGGATGGTGAAACTAATGCTAAGAATGGTCTCGTAATATTTTTCAAAGTTGTCGAGAGCACTTTTTGTATTTCGAGTTTTAAACTAGTTTATACAAGTTGCATTGGTAAATGTGGTGATGAGGCCTTGAAATTATTTTCTCATGATTCTGTTGAGTCTGGATCACTGTTTCTGGTGTGGGTACATCTTTGGTTATGATAATTCTGATTCCGGAAGAGTTCTGAGGGTCCGTTCTGAGTAGGGAATTGGACTTGGGCATTACTGGTGCATAGTTTCTAGTGCAATCATGTTTCTTCTCCATGTTCGTGGAGGTTTGGATACTTTTATCTTCCGCATTCACAAAGGATCGATTATCATTCGTGGAGTACATATGTGTGGGCCCCTTGCTGCTTCTTCTCTGCATTTGCAGGCTGGTCGCCGCGTTCGCAGAGGTCTCTTAATCAATCCTTTTTCGTGTTCGCAGGACCCCACCCGTATTCGCGAAGTGCTTTTCATAATTGAATAGTGTTAAACCCGATAGCCCCCATTTTTATTCCATTTTTGAACTCTTAAGGCTTTGGGGAAATTATGAAGGAGAATTTCAAAGGATTCTTTTGGGTAAGTGTTTCTAAAACTATTTAAATTATTTTCCATAAGTTTTATCTTGATTTTGTCTTGAATTTTAATTTTGTGATTTTGAATATCCAAAATTGGGAATTTTTAGTCTATGATTTCCAAAATTTAAATGTTGACTTCGCATTCGTTTTAAACTCAATTTTAGTGGGATTTCCACTCACGAACTCCATTTTCGTGTAGAACCTAATTTTAAAGTCAATTTTTAAATTTAGGTTCTTTGAATTGTAGACCTAAATTTGACCATTTACCCCTAAGCCTAATTTGTGTTAATATAGGTATCAAAATGCAACTCTTAACACATAGTATCTATTGTTAATAGTGATTGGTCATTTTGGTAATCATTTGGGGGCTTGAGTTGATTAAAAGTTTGTTCGAGTGTAGTATTGATATTGAAGTAGGTTTGACTAACCTTTTTGGAGCTGGATTTGAGTTAGTGATCATGTTTATGCGGTAATTGTGAGATTTAGACTAAATCATGAGTAAATGGATTGATATGTTGGAACTTTGATGGAATTGAATGTGATCCCGGTTAGATCAAAATTTGAGTAATATGCGATCCTATTGATTAAATTAAGATGAAACCTTGTGAATTGAGATAATTTGGGATGTTAATTGTGACAATACGAGACTAGTGATATTAGGTGGGTAATTGTGGTAATTGATGACTTATGAGATATTTTGAGGATCATGTGTATATTTTGGGTTGAGTAAGGTCCAACATTGTTGGTTTACTTGTATATTTTGGACGAGTAAGGTCAGGTATTGCTGGAATTCTTCACTATTGATACATCATGATGTTCTGAGACATATTGATAATTTAGGAACTAGCTGCGACACTTGATATTATACTCTATGACTATTTGAGACTCATGCTTTGGTATTCTTGTTATGATGTTATTTTATATAAATGCATATCTGGATTGTGTCATTGACTTGTTTTATCTCATATTGTAGTGTACCATCCCTTGACCCGAGTAGGCGTCAAGGTTGAGATGATGTAATACTCCTTTACTACAGGCAGGTGGCAAGGGGATATATTGTAAAACCCCCTTGACCGTGGGCAGGTGGCAAAGAGGAGATATTATGACACCCCTTGACCATGGACAGGTGGTAAGGTCGAGACATTGTGATATTCATTTGACCACGGGTAGGTGGAATGGTTGTGAGGTACTTGGTATATGGCTTGATGAGTTCCATCTGTTATGTTCATATCTCTCATTGTGTTGCACTATTGGTGGTTGTAGAGGCCTTATTATATCATTATGTATATTTTTATTTTACACTAACCCTTTTGGATGCAGGGGATAATATTCTTTGTTATTACATACTTGTTCAATTTCTCTTACCTAGTCAGTTGAACCTACTAGGTACATTTTGGTGTACTCACCCCTACTTTTTTTCCTCCCTGCATATCGTGCACAGGGACCCACACAGGATAGTTGATTCACTCTGGTTGAGATTTTCTGCATCTATCCAGATCTTACCAGTGAGGCTTAGACTTCGGATCGCTGTGTATCTTTAGGATTTTTCCTTATTGCTTCCTTGCGATCTTTCTACCAGATATTATGAGATAACTTTGTATCTTACTTTGAGACAGTTGTATTTACTCTTCCGCACTATTTAGATGCTCTTGTAATCTTGACTCCAGGTTTTGGGACTTCTTATGACATGTTGTGATGGTTTCAACTTTAATTCATTCTTCTATAGTTGCAATTCGATTTTGGATCGTGACAATAACATTCTCCTTGCTAGGATTGTTCAACACACTCATATCATAGTCTTTTAATAGCTCAAGCCATCTCTTTTATCGAAGGTTCAAGTCCTTTTAATTAAACATATATTGTAGACTTTTATGGTCGGTAAATATGTCAACATGCACACCATAAAGATAGTGATACCAAATCTTCAAGAAAAAACAACTGCCACCAATTTAAGATAATGAGTGGGGGTAATTCCTTGCATGAACTTTGAATTGTCTAGGGGTATATTCTATGACCATACCTTGTTGTATTAACACATAACCCAATCCAACCAATGAGGCATCACAATACAGCACAAATCCACCTGAACCTTCCAACAATGTCAATAGGGGGGCTGATATAACTGATACTTCAAGGTTTGAAAACTTTTCTCACTCTCATTCGAGTATTAAAACTTCACTTTATTTTGGGTCAACTTAGTCAAGGGAAATACAATGGATTAAAACACCTCTACAAACTTCCTATAATAGTCAGCCAAACATAGAAAATTCTAAATATTTGAAGGAGACAAAGGTCTAGGCTAATTTTTAACTACATCAATTTTTCTTGTTATCTATCATGATATCATCACCAGAAACAATGTGACCTAGAAATGTTACTAATCTAAAAAAAACACACTTAATAAACTTGTAAAATATTGTCGGTCCCTCACAGTTTGCAATGCTATTCTCAAGTAACTCATATGCCCTTCGTTGCTTTAAGAGTATACCAATATATTATCAATGAGACCACCACAAACATATCCAAGTAAGGTTTGAATACCCAATTTACCATGTCCATCAAAGCTGCGGGAGCATTTGTTAATCCATATGATATAACCAAAAACTCAAAGTGATCGTACTTTATCCAAAAGGTTGTTTTTAGAATAACACATTCACTTATCCACAACTAATGATAACCGAACCTGAGATCAATCTTAGAAAAATAGCTTGCACCTTGGAGTTGATCAAACAAATTATCAATTCATGGAATAAGATGTTTTTTGATGGTAACCTTATTCAATTGATGATAGTCAACACACATTTGAGGTGACCAATTCTTCTTTCTAATAAACAACATGAGAGCATCCCATGGTGAGATTCTTGGACTTATGAAGCCCTTGTCCAACAAATCCTTCAATAGATCCTTTAGCTCCCTAAGTTCTGCTAAGGTCATATGATAAGGAGAAATAGAGATAGGTCGGATATTGGGAAAGAAATTTACACTAAAGTCAATTTCCCTTTTAGGAGGAATACCAAGCAAGTTATTAAAGAAGATCATTAATAACTTTGAATAATTTGAGAGTTGGGGCTTTAAAATTAGTATCCCTAACCTATAAAAGATGATGGATGCAACCGTTAGAAATCATTTTTTGAGTTTTAAGGAATGAAATGATTTTACCCTTTAATATGGAGTTACTACCCTTCTACTCTAGTACTAGATCAATAGGGAATTAGAATTTGACCACTCGAGTTCTATCATCAAAAGAAGCATAACATGCATGAGGCCAATCCATACCAAGAATAATAGCAAAATCAGTCATTTTATGTTCTTTGAGGTCACCTGAAGTTACTTTATGGAAAACCAAAACTAGAAAATTTGTATAGACTCTTTTAGCTAAAACTGAATCACTAACATGAGTATAGAATGAATAGGGATATAACCAAGCCTCAACTTATATCAAATCTCATAGAAATTTAAGGGATAACACAAGACAAACTAGGTCCTGAATAAAGCAAAACATACATATTAAAGTGAAATACTCACAATATACCAGCAACCACATCGGGTGAATCCTCCAAATCCTACTGATTATGAAGAGTATAAAACCTATTGTGGCACTGACCACCACTACTCAATCCTATAATTGTACCTTGCTAGCCTTGTCATCCTATAGCAAGTTATCCTTGAGGATGACTATCTCTTTTGATTATTTTCAGCACTAGAGCAATCAACTATCTTATGCTCCATCTTCCCAATCTATAGTAAGCATCTATACAAACAAAGCACTTTCCCTCGTTGTTCCTACCACACTTGTGACATGTAGGAAAAGTAGCTTCACTAATACAGCTACCATGGGGCCTAAGGTTTGTCACCCTATCTATGTTAAACCTTTGACCTTAAACTTGTGAGGAACCTTGGCCAAAATATCTTTGGCCTTGTTGAGAATGACCGTTACCTCTAACCCCTCCTCCCCCCCCCCCCCCCCGAATCAAATCAATCCCTTTTGTACTTTCTAATCTTTCTCTCTTTGAGCCTATCTTTGTTGATTTACTTAGCATAAGTTATCAACCTAGAGATGTCCATATGTTTGATAAACATATCAGTCGTACACTCTTTCACAACCAATTCCAATACTCTTGAAATAAATTTGCTCGTTTTGGGCCCAAATATTTTCCACACAAATATGGTAGCATAGTTAAAGAACTTGGTAAATTAGAGGGCATACTCTCTCACAATCATGCTCCCTTTCTTGAGATTGTTGAATTCTAACACTTTCTCCTTTCTCAACTTAAGGAAAGAAGCTATCAAGAAAAGAAACCTTGAAGTTTCCCAATCTGTAGGTCCGTCTTAAACCCTCTTAACCTTCTATTGATTTTACCACACTTGGGAAACATTCTTAAGTTGATAGGCTACTAACTCTGTCTTCTCTTTCGATGAAAAAGACATGATTGTCAAACTCTTAACACCTTATAGATAAAGTCTAATGGATCTTTATTCACCTTAGTCCCATGGAACTCGAGATGATTCATCTTTGTAAAGGCCCTCACCCTCAAAGCCTTCGTAACCATATTTCGAGGAGCTACTGCCCTTAGATTCACTTGAGTTGCTATGGCTTGGGAAAACATGGAGATAACAATTCAAAACTCAACATCGGTCACTTGGTCAGACAATGGTTATTAGGGTCTTGTCCTTCATTAGCATCAACTCCTTTTGGCATTGGTGCTCTTTATAGAGGCATTTTTCGAAATCACAAAGAACAATCATTAGAGGATGAACCCTTTAAGTACATTCTACTACAAAATATATATCATGAAAGAAGTGAAACATTTCTTAAACACCTCGTAGTATCCTACTCATAGACATGACACGCTTTACCCCCATGAATACGACTACTCAATGCGGCCTCCATACATTCTAGGACACCTTGACCTTATGCTGTGACACAATGTTTTTCACGACCCCAGCTAGGGCCTAGGTGTAACACAGTGATTAGGATTCTTGAGAAAACCTCTACCAAACCTCTTATCTTATCAAGAATACATAAGAAAACTTAAGAAACAAGATGCGAAATCATGAAATCTGGTAGTCATGACATAACTAGGAAGAAGTAAAAACAATATAGACTCATTTATATCAATTGTTTGAAATACCTCTAAACATAGATGAGATTCTAGGATAGGTTCTAGCTAAATTAAAGTATAAAATAAACAAATAAGTAGCATAGTAAAGATGAATCCTTACATATCCTTGTAACATAAGGACTCATCAACTTCAAAGCTTCAATAGAATCTAAAAACGATCCTCAAGAAGTAGGAGCGTGATCGTCAACCCCTACATTATAATACAATGTAGGAAAGGAAATATGAGTCAGTATGCTTAAATGTACTAAGTATGAAAGCAATGCAATGTATAATCATAAGTCATGATATGCAATTAACCAATTGTAAATAGCATGATAGATGAGATAGTAAAACATAAGTAAAAATAGATATGGTCATTGCATAATAAAATCATCATGGAAACCACTAGAGTACATGAATATTAAATAATAAAAAATAAATCATGATAGGACATAATATATGTGGGCTAGAAATCATAACTAAAAGTACGACCATTTGAGCTATTTCATGAAATCTCAATGTCTCCCTTTATAATAGAAACAAAGTTATCTACTTGCCATAGTAGACTTTTACCCCATAAAAGGTAACAATAAGCTATATTTGGATCCACATGCAAGGCCATATTAACAATAATCCTATGACGACAACATAGTTATGGGACTAGATATTGCTACTAAAGACCCCTCAGGTCGAGTCCTCGCCTGAAAGTCCACTTAGTGCAAAGTCAAAATCTCATGGAATACTTATCTAATCATGAGTCATATTGTCATAAAATCACAAGGCCTTTCATAAGTCATAGTGAAAACTTTTCATGGGTCACAAAGCTTATCATGTCAAAAGGTAATCATAGCTACCAATCAAATTCATAAAACATGTTTATAGAATACATCATCTCATGTGATTCATGTAGGCCTTCCATAATTATGAATCCTATGTCCATGAGAAGTGTCATTGGGTCTTAGGTAACCCCTTTCATTAAACCTCCTTATGGAGTGTTATTTGGATTTTAGGCCACTCTTTTCATAAACTTGCTTGAAAGACTTGCAAATCATAATCACGACTTGTTGTGAAAATTAGGATAAAGGTGTGGATTCACATGTATTTGACTTAAAATTCATATAATTTGAAGGAAATCAAGAATAATCATGAGGAATAACATCAATTAAATAATAATTGATGAACCCATAATCGATCTCATGAATTCTAGGTAACATATAAGAGTAATTGAATGAAAAATCATTGAAATTATTTTTGTCTATCAATAACCACAATACATAATTAGATTCATAATTATGATATAAAATATAATTCATGAAATTGGATGAGAAATCATGATAACTCATAAAGTTCATACTTGACTTTGGTAGAAAAAGTGGAGGATTTGTTGAGATCCATGGATGGAAAGGATCCATGAAAGATACCTACATATGATAAGAATTCTAGAAGAAACCTGGAAGAATTAATGGTGAATCTTGAAACCCTAGCGTTCCAATGTAGAAATCCCTTGAAAAAGATGAACTTGGAGAGGATTTAGCAATTTAGGTGAACAATTGGGGAATGGGGTGAAATTCATATACAAAAATAGTTATGGGAGGTTTTATAGGGACAAAATGACAGTTTACTGGTTAAGAGTATAAAAAAGGTCAAAAATACCCTTTATTAAAATTTTCTGGATAGAAACCACATATAGGGTCTATAGTTGTAGACCTATCTACGACCTGCACAATACCTTTCATAAAAACTAGCCCAAAAATCACTTTCCAAGATCTTATCCACGAACCACTTCTACGAACCTATCCTGCCTTTAATGGGCCATACAAAAACCTTCTTAGATGGGGTCCTACATTCCCTTAATTACTTGACCAAATGATGATAAAGGACCAAGGTCCGCAAAGAATTCAACAATTCATAGAAATACCCTTGTAGAACTATCCAAAAATTCTAAAATTTACCCAAGTGTTGGGTCATTCTATGAGCCTCAACCACGACTCGTAAAAAAATGTATGACCCATCATGTTGGGTCATAAACAATGTCCTGCAACCAAGCTTACGGTCCCAATTACGATCCACTTTTATGGAGTATTTACTTCTACGACCCGTAATCCTCAATTGTAAAATCTTTCTTTTCCCATAAAATTTTCTAAGTACATGTACCATCTGTGACACCCATCTATGGCTTGTAGAACTTTCTACAACCTATAATTTGGGCTCATGATCATTGCATCAACCCTAATTCTTGTATTTTTCTTCTTACTTTAATTTTTGAACTTACTAGGTATTATAATGTTTGTATAAATCTACTTACACTTTAACATCTAAAAGATTTTCAACATACCAGTCACGACGTCCGGAGCTTCCTCCACCTCTTGACGGGCATGAAGAGTATAGAACCGGTTGTTTTTAGGAGCATCGCCAATTGAAGTTTTTGGTTGCCCTTGATCACCGGGAGCCACTTTATCCTTCTTCACATTCTTTGGGCAATTTGAGATCTTGTGATCCAAACTACCACACCCATAGCAAGAACCCGTAGCTCTCCTATATTCACTCATGTGATTACCACCACAATGGCCACAACGAGGAATCTGAGGACCACCCCCGACTTGTTCCTTAGGAGGAGGCACCCTTGGATTAGGAATTCTCATGTTAGAATTTTGGCCTTGTTGAAATCGGCCAAACCCACTACCACCTTTGGAGTTGGAGAACCCACCATCAAATCGGGCCCTCTTCGCCTCATGCACTCTCCTTTCCTTAAGATTTTCACCCTCAATTTATTCGGCATAAGTCATGAGCCTTGAGATGTCTATCTCCCGAATAAGCATGGTCATATGACACTCCTTCACAACCAAATCAGAGACACTGAGATGAACTTGTGCATTCTTGCACGGGGGTTGGATACAAGCATTGGAGCATACTTGGAGAGCTTAGTGAATTTGAGAGCATAATCCCTCACAGTCATTCCACCTTGTCGTAGATTGATGAACTCGGTCATTTTGGCCTCTCTAAGCTCAAGAGGAAAGAACCGGTCAAGGAAGGCCACCTTGAACTCTTCCCATCCAACCTTGACATCCGCAACTCATTCAACCAACCATTGGCCATACCAAACTTGGGACACATCTTTCAATTGATAGGCGGCCACTTTCAAACCATAGAAATCAGAGGGTTCATCCAGGTGAAATCCCTGACCTTAGAAGTCGGAGTACCAACATTCACAAGATTATTCTTGGGCTTGGTTGGCTACAACTTAATCCAATATAGATACCATATTCTTGAAATCCGTATGAGACACTTGTTCCTCTACCGGTGCCCGAGGGGCTTCTTCCTCAAATTCGGGAGCTTGACAGGGGAAGGGTGCTTTTCTGGGAGGCATGTTATAAAAGAGCGACAAGAACCAAGAGTTTAGGGAATCCCATAAATAGTATAAGGCACGACACAAGAGACAATGAAGTGACAAGTTCCTAAAATGTCTTCATAGCCTCTCACTCATAGGTATGGCGCGCATCACACCCATGAACGAGACTCTAAGTGACGCGGCATGTTGGACTTTGAGGATCATTACAAACCTAGGACTATGATACCATCTTTTTCATGACCCAGATAAGGGGCCTAGGTATGACATGGCGAATGAGAACCCTAAAGTCCTCGATCAAGCCATCACAACATCATCACACACATCATCAATTTGGAAGCGCAAAAAAGTAAACACATAATTCTAAGGGAAATAGGGCTTTGGACTCAAGCTATGTGGATGTTTCCGGGAATGGGATGAGCATGAAACACATAGAACATAGCAATTATTTCTAAGTGGCGATTAAGTAGGACTCAAGCTATGGGGGCATACCGGGTTAGGAGACTTTCCACATAAGCACATTCCCAACATTCACAATCC
>JBCEWC010000996.1:0-46041 GCA_038996855.1 Solanum aculeatissimum
TATTATAATTACTATTTTTATTGTTATCTAAATAAAAATCAATGTTTGATTTAAAAATTAATGTTTGATTTACTATGGTTTTATATTTATGAAAAATATTTAGGGATAGTCGTCAAATGTACGCTCTATTATATTTCTACACGAAGAATGCAAATAGTTAAATATTAGGTTATTTACTTGAGGGTATTGTTGGTATTATCAAAAAATATTTAGGGTAATTAGGTAATTTTGTTGATCAAACCATATCAGCTTATAAGCTGAAAAAAAAACTAGGGGACCCCAACTTATAGCTTTTAACTTATTTTAAGTAATTTTTAATTTTTTAAAGCTATTTTAATAATTGCCAAACACATTTATAAGCTAAAAAGAAATCAACTTTTAAACTCAGCCAAACAGGCTCCTAAGTAATTTTTGTTCAATACCTATATAAGTATTCAAAAAATAGATAAGAATTTCATTATTATAATCATGTGAATTTGAAATGATTATAAAAACTTAGGAACTTTAAATTTTGAACTCACTCGAATAACAATGGAATCTTAATTGTATTGGAGGCGTATACGTTACCAATATTTAATTTGTCCTATTTTTTAATTGTAATGTTTTCGTTGGCCCTTTAATTTTGAGGCACGTAATGTAATGCCAAATAAAAGACATGTTTAAGAAATAAGAATGCTTAATTGGAACTGAAAATAGATGAATCATACTAGGAAACAAAATTTTAATCATATACTATCTCATTGACTGATACAGGGTTCTGACCTTTTTTTTTTCTATGAATGCATGAATATAAAGACTTTTGTCTGCATCAAGTGTGAACATCTTATTTAGATCTATAAGTACCTTTCTTTCCTAGATTTAGTCATTAATTGAGAATCAATTCATAATATTAACATTATGACTTCAGTAATGATCCCTTGTCTTCTATTTGTAACAAAAAACAAAATAAAATTGGTTTGTACGTACTAATTTGATTGATTAGACAACAAGGAATAGTAATAATATCATCAAAGAAGTTCCATGTTGGCGCAAATAATTATACAGTAGATGAATTGAGTTGGTTAGAATTTTTTAAGAAAATATGATACGAATGATGCAATTAAAATATTCAACAAAAAAGTAATACTGAAATCGCACAAAACAAATGTTGCAAATAAATAAGTCTAATAAGTATTTGATTATTACATGAGTAAATACTAAAAAAATAAAATTAGGTTATGTATTTTAATTGTTAATCAATGTAAACGAAAGAACAAAATATTCAAGATTATTGTCATTCTTAGTGTTGAATTAAATTTTTTGTTAGCATTAGTAATAATTTGATTTTGATTTAAGCTTTGTCAGAGTTAATAATATTTATGGACGGTAATATTTATTGGACTATTCATAATTCTAAGACAAACTTGAAATAATATGTTAAAAGATAAAAACTCTGAAAAACTATAAGAAATATTTATAAATTATATCAAAATAAATACTTTTATGTATAAAATATATTTTAAAAATTATATATATAATATCATATTGGTTTGATCTTGAGTTGACTTTTTCAAGTTAACATCAAACCAATCCAAGTATAGTTAGATTTTTTTTCAATACCAAATCTAGTCAAACCAAATCATTAATTGACTTCTTTTTTTTTCGATTTATGATTTGATGCAATTTTTTAAAATTAATTTTGTTTACTTTTAATACTAGTATTATTTTGGTGCTATATTCCTTTCTTCCCATTTTGGTGTTTCAAGTTATTTTTGATGGTCATTTGACCATCTCTTCTAGGGTAAATAGACTATTTAAAAACTGTTAGGAGCATGCAGGTTCTCCTAAACTATTTTGATGATGACAAATGGAAGCAGGTTCAGAATGCAGCACCAGGCTAAAGACCTTGACGGAAGAAGTGGAATCCAACTAGGAGAAGGAGTACTAAATAAGAAAGTAGAATCAGCACAGGACTCAATAAAGAAGTCGAATCAGAACGGGACTCATACAAGGAAAAGTTGCACGTGCCATATTCAAGAAGGAGTCTCGGAAAAGGACTCTTCTAGGGTCAAGTATAAAAGGCAATCAACAAAAAAACTAAAAATAAGTCAATACCATACCTAGTACTACTCCGCTTGCATCACACATTATCTCGAAAGGCTTTGACCAATGTGGAGCAACAACGATAGGAGCTGAAATCAACTTCTGCTTTATCCCTTCGAACACTTTCAGACATGCATCATCAAACACAAATTTAGTCTCCTTTTCAAGTGTTTGCACAAAGATTGTGCAATCTTTGAGAAGTTCTTGATTGGAACACTGATAAAATCCTACGTGGCCTAGAAAGCTTCTCACACCTTTGACAGAGATGGGTGGAGGAAGCTTTTCAATCACTTCCACTTTAGCTCTGTCCACTTCAATGCCTTTGCTAGAGATTCTGTGCCCCAACACAATGCCTTCCGTTACCATGAAGTGACACTTTTCCCAATTCAAAACCAAATGGTATTCTTCGCATCTCTGAAGTATCGCATGCAAGTGCTTTAAGCAATCTTCAAATGAGTCACCCACCATACTGAAGTCATCCATGAACACCTCAATAGTTTCCTCTACCATGTCTGAGAAGATGGACATCATGCATCTCTGGAATGTTGCTGGTGCATTGCATAACCCAAATGTCATCCTTTTAAATGCAAAGGTACCATAGAGACATGTGAATGTTGTTTTCTCTTGATCCTCTGGAGAAACTGAGATCTGATTATATCTCGAGTAACCATCAAGAAAGCAATACTAGACTTTTCATGCCAAACGATCTAACATCGGATCCATGAACGGCATAGAGAAGTGATCCTTGTCCGTCGAGGCATTGAGCTTCCTATAGTCTATACACACCTTCTATCCTATTACTGGTCGCATAAGGATGAATTCGTTATTCACATTTGGAACCACAGTGATACCTCACCTTTTTAGAACACACTAGACCGGGCTTACCTATTCACTATCAATAATTAGATATATTATACCTGCGTCCAACCACTTAATGATTTCTTTGCGTACGGCTTCCTGCATGGGTGGGTTGAGTCGCCTTTTATGTTTAACACTCGTCTTGTAGACTTTGACCAGTTGAATTTTATGAATGTATACCCCTTGTGGAATACCAATGATGTCTGTAATTGTCCATCCAATAGCCTTCTTGAACTGTTTGAGCACTGCGATTAATGCATTCACTTGTTCGTTCTTCAGGTCTGCTGCAATTATGACATGCAGTGTGTTGTTAGCACGCAAAATCACATATCTCAGATAGTATGGAAGGACCTTCAATTCTAACACTGGTGGCTCTTCCACAGATGGTTTTGTGGGTGGCGACTCTCGATTTTTCAAGTCAAGTTTGAGCTTAGCTTGACGTCTAATGAAACCAAATACTCCAAGGGCTTTCACTGTCTCCGCGTAGTCCGGGATACTGTCACTTTCAAAGTTCATTAGTATTACCTCTAGAGTGTCGAAACCCAACTTTTTCTCAATTGACACTTCTGGGTTCTCCTCATTTTCAACATGGTTCAGATCGATTTGGACCATTCTTTGATATACTCGTGTGCTGAAACAAAACAAAAACAACAAAAAATATAACATGAGAAGAATAAGGGTTATCCTCCAAATTACTTGAACTAAACAAGTCTAGTCATATTCCCCAACAACGGCGCCAAAATACTTGATGTCACTCAAGCTACACCTCTTTTTAAAGGTTAAAGCGGTCGCTATCAAGTAAATAACCTAACCAAGGTTAGGGTCAAATCCCACAGGAAATATGATAGGCTCCAAAATAGTTCAATGCAAAGAAGGGTGATTAACCCACTTATCTCTCAAAGAGGGGGGGGGGTTGTAATTGTAAAATAAATCTAGACTAATGTAAGTGTTATAAAATAAGTAGAAGAGCTAACTAGGGTGATGTGTTCCCCATAATTCCCTAACTCAACATTGCCAGATAATTATAATCTTTTCCAGTGTGTCGATGCAGAACAATAAGTTAAGCTTACCAAACACTTTGATCCAGTGGTACGATAAATTTCACCATGGGATTTGATCCATCTCTGTAGTGTGACACTATTAACCCTTATCTATTGTCCCAGCACAACCTTCCTTGATCCAGTTTGATTGATTAGACGAGAAAATATCAATCAAATCTTGTTAATTATTCTCTTTTCCTATTCATTTCCTCCTTGATTCGATGTAATGCTAGGTGAGTTCTAACATTGGCCATCGTTAAAAAGAATTTAGATGAAGAGAATTAATTAATACATTCATACACACTTTCTAAGAATTACGAATTATCCAATTTTACCTTGTTAGTTCTTCATGGTTCCCACAACCCTAGTTGTGGATTTAGCTACTCATAATCAGTGTAGATGCAAGAATCATGATATAGAATAACATAATTGAGCATTTACATGAATGAATTTACGAATAAGAAATCCAACTCTACAATAGTAATCACATGAATCAAGAACACAAAAGATTATTTTTCTCTCTCTAAAAATACTGAAAACTATGAACTACTACAAACTCTCTGTCTCCCTTTTTGAAAAATAACCTAAAAACCTATTTATAATGTCTAAAATACAAAGTCAAATCAAACTAGGAAAACTGAGTCGACAAGATTTACGGGTGTTCTCTACGGGCCCTAAAGTTTCCCACGGCCCATAGTCAGGATTTCATGGACTTCATCTTCAGAACTGGGGTGACTTCTACAAGACCTTTCTATGGGTCGTATAAGATTTTACGGCCCATGAAAGATTACGTCTGATGACTTTCCAATAACTCTCCAATCTCTGATCCTCAGGGTACGATGGCTAATCTACGAATCATATAATGGTTTATGGCTCGTCAACTTGCTCGTAGATGTAAACTTCTGAAAATCACCCTTCACTGGAATTTACTATGATTCCCCTTCTACGGTCCGTGGAATCATCTATGACTCGTAAAGGGTTTCATGAATCCTCAAAATTATCATTTTCAGCACACTTCACCCAAAAATCATACCAACCCTGTGATCCTGCAAAACAGACATAAAAACACATCAAATCTACCAATATCGCATTGAGAACACCCAAAATTCCAAGTTTTAAGCATCAAAAGTGTTCTATTTTGGTAGCACATCAGGTCTAAAACCAAGAAGAAGGGATTGATTATGATGAGACCATTGCTTCAGTGGCAAGAATTGAGGCCATACGGATGCTGATTGCATTTGCAACTCATATGGAGTTCAAACTATATCAGATGGACGTAAAAAGTGCCTTCCTGAATGGTTATCTTCAAGAGTAAGTATATGTAAATCAACCTCCGGGGTTTGAAGATCATGAGTACCCAAACTATGTTTACAAGTTAGAAAAAGCACTGTATGAACTGAAACAGGCACCAAGAGCCTGATATGATCGGTTGTCAAGCTTCCTACTGAGTCATGGATACCTTAGAGGCAAGATAGACAACACCCTATTTCTAAAACAAAAAGGAAAACATGTGCTCATAGTTCAGGTCTACGTTGACAACATCATCTTTGGAGGAACTGATAAAGCCCTTGGAGCAGAGTTGTTAAATTTATGGGTAGCGAGTTTGAGATGAGTATGATGGGTGAGCTGAAATTCTTCTTGAGACTTCAAATCCATCAGATGAAAGAGGGAACATCCATCCATCAGCAGAAGTACATCAAAGAGTTAATCACAAAGTTTGGAATACTGAATGCCAAGATTAGTGACACTCCTATGGAAATCACAACAAAGATTAACGTTGATAAAGCAGGTACTAGTGTGGATGAGCGAAGTATAGAGGGATGATTGGGTCACTACTGTATCTCACTGCCAGCAAGCCTGGCATAGTATTCAGTGTGGGTATGTATGCACACTTTCAATTAAAACCCAAAGGGTCTCACCTAAAAGTTGTAAAACAGATCCAGAGATATCTCAAAGGAACCATGAACCTGGTCCTCTAGTACCCCACTAGGTCCTCCTTTAAACTAGTTGGCTTTGCTGATGCTGACTATATAGGGTACCTGGTCGATCGAAAGAGTACCTACGGAATGACACACTTCCTAGGATCATGCCTGGTCTCCTAGACTACTAAAAAGCAAAACTCAGTGGCCCTATCTACTACTGAGGCTGACTATATGGTTGCTGCATCCTATTGTGCTTAACTTCTTTAGATCAAATAACAACTACTGGATTTTGGAGTTAAAGTGGATTTACACCAATAATGTGTGACAACACAAGTGCAATGAACATAACCAAGAACCCGGTGCACCACAAACGTACCTAGAGCATAGATGTTCGCCACTACTTTTTGCATGACAACGTGGAGAAAGGTCACATTGAGATGACCTTCTGCAAGACTGAAGATTAAGTGGCAGATATATTTACCAAAACAATGGGACGCGACCATTTTGAGCTCAATCACCTTCATTTGGGATTAATCAAGTCACATGAACAACACATGTTCACCTTCTTGATATTTCAAAATTTGAATGTAAGTGTTGTACAAAATGAATGACCATTATCTTTGTTTATAGGCTCATTATCTACTTGACTGTACTTGGACTCCCTCAATAGGAATTGCTGATATTACCCATAGTTTTCTCAGCTAGGATAACACATTGAAGTGAGAAGAAGCTAGTTCACTCGATTCTAAGTCAGGTATACCTTTGCCTTTCTATATATAAAATATGTTAATATGTCTAAATGCCAGTAAAATATTATCTGGAGTCACTATAAGAGAACTTGGTTCCCTCTCTTGTGCACTCAAATAGCCTCATACCTTTTCTTTGGCGGGAAACCTGTTGACTTAAAACAATGATCACCTTCCTCAGGATTTCAAGTGCCGATTTAATGTGCTAGTTCTTGCAGGAGCATCCCTTCATTCATTCATTGTCGCCCTTTCACATTCCCATAATCCCTCCCTTTTAAACTAAGCATTTATTTCACTTGCCTTTATAATTTTCCCTTATCCAAAGAAAGATACTCTCTCCAAAAGGATTCCTCTCTAAAAAACTCACCGATAAAAATGGCTACCTAGTAGCATATTCCAATTCTGACTCCAATGCAACTGCATCATCTCCTCCCCAAGATGTGTCTCGGGGGAACGATCATCATCACCATCCTTAGATTACTACCAATCCCCGCTTATCCAAATATCCTCACCATTAACTGAGCACCATCTCCTCAAGACCCTATTGCCTTAACTTATCTTTTTTCTCCCCCTCACCTTCCCCTGACCTACCACATTCCCTTCTCATTCTTCGTTGGGTATGCCTAAACCCTATTGGACCAATACCACCCTATCTATCCCGCCCCATCATCACCTTATCAATAATTCCACTTCCTTCTCCTCCTCCAATAGTATTTCTCCCTTCTCTATATCCCCACCAAACCCTAACCCTCCGCTTCATACTTTACCACTACCTTCGTCAGTGCCTTTATCCACCTTACCCCCTTCCCAGTCATCGATTCCTTCCCCTACTAAGTCAGATTTTATGGATGATGTACCTATTGCACGAGTTTGTTATGGGATAGTTCAATGGCCCAAGAAAGTACATAATCCCTCATGTTCCACTGCTCCTCGTTCCCATGTTCCTTTCATACGAAGCAAACGGAGGACATTTTCCCGAGAGTAGGCAGAATCTAGCCAGAAAAAAGTGTGACATGGTAAGTCTCTGACAACCCCCTCTTCTTCTATTAGGGTTCCTTCTTCTCCAAAAGGGTCACCTATACCTGGTTCTCCTATTGAAACCCCTGCTTCCCTTAGGGTTAATAAGCATGTTGAGAAATTTTTAGCAATGGGAAAACATAACTACTTTGGGTCCAAGGAAATGCTTAGGGGCCATGTGATTCATCTATAGGTCCATCTGTTCCCTATGGTGGACAAACTGTGTACAAAGTTAGTTGCTCAGAATTGGTTACACTTGTTTCTAAACATAGATCCCATGGTGCACAAACTAGCAGTGGTGGAAATTTATGAGAATTTGTCTTTTTTGGAGGGTAGCATAGTCACCTCTAAGGTTCGGGGGGGGGGGGGGAGGGAGGGGTGGAACTAGTATTTGATAAGGTTAGGTTGGGAGACATATTGAAGATTCCATTCGTTGGTTTCACGGAATATGTCTGGAAAAAGGATAAATATTGTGTGCTTACCTCGAAGTTCACTAATGGCAGGGTGTCTAATGTGCCACAAAAGGTGTTGAAGGGGGAAATGCCTCCTTTCTTAAAGGTATTGTTCAAAGTGGTTCATAAGGGGATTCTACCTAAGGGAGAGCATCATCGTGAGGTGATATTTCAGGATATAGGGATTTCCAATGCCATTGGTCTAGAGGAATCAGTTGACTGGCCCTCTTTGATCATTTGACATATGGAAAGGGTCATCGATCGAACCCCTGACCCTCACCAATTGGTGTTTGGAAATTTGTTGACCCATGTTTTCAAGGCATGTAATGTTCCCCTTGGTGATAGAAGGTCTTTGACAAAATAAGACCTGATTGATCGGACCACTGCCCTGGATTATGACTGTCTTCCAGTTACTACTGCTGCTCTTGCACTTCCTAAAGCTGCTAGCCCCATGTCCTAGATGATGCTAGATCTATAGGTTGCCAACACTGGATAGGTTCACCTCTGGACTCAGGTTGATAAGCTAAAAGACCAATTGAGGGAGTCTTAGGCTGAGGTGGGATGCCTTAAGGACCAACTCCTCTGCCAACAGTAGGATTACAATGCACAGGTTGATGTGCTCTTGAAGATTCTAGGATCTGTCCTGTCCTCCTCTTCCCCTCACTCTTAGTCCCCTCCCGTTTTCCTTTTGGTTCTGTATATTTTTTGGGTTCTCTTATGCTTGCTACAAACATTTATGTTTTTTTGGCTGTGTATATTTTGACAAGTTTGACAATGGTTGGCAGGCGGTATGCCTGTTTGTGAATGTTGTTTGATATGCTATCTCTCTTATGTCACTGTGCTTATGTTGCTTATGGATGACTAATATCATCAATTTTGCTTGTTGTGCCTTCTGCGTCTGCTAGTTAGTATGCTTGTATCATTGATAGTTATTCTCATTCACACTCACTTTAATTCTTTTTGTGATGTCAAAAGGGGAAAGTGGTATGTGCTTGCTATGCTATGTAGGTGTGTATCACAGGTTGACACAGGTTTGCCATCATCGAAAAGGGAAAATTTGTTTGGAGCATGCAGGTTCTCCAAAATTATTTTGATGATGACAAACGAAATCAAGTTTAGGATATAGTACCAGGATAAAGACCTTGACGGAAGAAGTAGAATCTAACTAGGAGAAGGAGTACTAAATAAGGAAGAAAAATCAACACAGGACTCAATAAGGAAGTAGAATCAGAATGGTACGCCTACAAGGAAAAGTTGTACGTGCAATATTCAAGGAGTCTTGGAAAATGATTCTTATAGGGTCAAGTATAAAAGGCAATCAACAAAAAAACTTAAAATAAGTCAATTCAAACATGTTCTAAAAATTATTTACTTATAATTTTTGATAGATTCATTTGTTTAAATTAAAAAAAGAAGCAAACATTTAGTAAATTAGGTCAAAACACTATAAAGAAATTGTTAAATTGTGGTGGTTTAGTTATGGGGGTCATAAAAAAACCCCATTACACATTTTATTTGTAGCGTTTGTGTCCACTTTCGTTAAATATTTTTTTTTGTGGTGGTTTAAGTGTGGAGGTTATAAAGACCCCCACTATACATTCAATTTTTGAAAGGCCTTTCAACCGCCTCAAAATCATTCTCGTTGTGGGGATTTTATTGTGCAGGTTCACCATAAAAGAATATTGGAATGATCTCGATAATTTTTTGAGGTATAATGGCAATTTCATAACCACCATAATGAGCTTAAAATGACAGATTTTGATGCCGTTACAATCCCTCTGACTAATATTAGTATTGTGAAATCACAATAAAATGTTACAAGTTGATAATGGTTTATATAATTTGTATTATGACAGTTTTAAACTGCCATAAAATACGTATTTTATATAATTTATTATAATTGTATAAAACAATATTTTGACAGTTTCATTTTAATTAACAATTTCGTATAATATCAAATTTAGATCCTATTTGCACTTTTTATGAAACTAGTTTAGTGTACGTGCTTTGCACGTATGTGTCGTGTCAATCTAAAAACTATATAAATAGTACTTGTCATTAAAATAAATATAATATTCATGTAAATAAAATTAATTAAATACTATTAATTTGATCCAATAATTTAATATATTATTAATGGACAAAGATGAGAAAATCAATTTGATTATTTATAATATAGATATGTTAATAGTTTATGAATGCATAAAGTAATAATTTGAAGTTGAATAGTTAGATGTTAAATAATTAATTGATTAAAATTTAATTTTAAGAAAGATTCTTAAATATAAAAGGAGTAGTTTATGTTAACAAAATATTTGATAATCAAAGTTTTAGTTAATTTTAAAATTTTAAATATTAGAAACATAATAATATTTTTTTTCTTTATAGCCAAGAAAATTATTCACATAGAATAGTCCTAAATCAAGAGTGAATTCTCAATGTATAGAAATTCTAATTCAAAATGAATCTTGAAACTAAATAAATAAAAGATAAAATAATAAATTAAGAAAAATAGTAAAATAACGATTTTGTCTAAAGCTGAGTATTTTAATGAAGGGCAAAAAGTTCAAACAATTTTTCTAAGGGCCTTCATACTTTTAATATAGTACTAGTCTTGTTGTACGCGCTTCGCACATGATCAAAGCGAGAAAAATGAAATTTAATTATGAACTTATAAAAAATTAATTTACTACAAAAGTAATTTTGATAATTATTTATTTATAAATGTCCTATATAGAGAGATTCTATTACTAATTAATACCTATGGTAAATTAGAATTTTTGTTAGCGTTGTAGGATATTTTTTTGATTCAAACAAGGAAGAATTAGAAGTCTATCAAATAAGGCAGATTTAGGAGTCTTTCCACGACTAGAAGTCCTTATTTTATCACTTCTTTTCATATATTTAAGAAGCCAAAATTATAAATATAATTAAATAATAATTTAAAGAAAAAATGTGAAAAGATGATTTTATCTAAAATAAAGTCTTTTAATGAAGAACAAAAAGTTTAAACAACATTTCTAAAAGCCTTTACGCTTTTAATATAGTATAGATACTATATAAATTGAATACTATAAATATTTTAAAATCCTTAATATTGTCATAAGAGTATACATTTTTTTAATTATTCATCCGATGTTCATAATTGGCATTGAAGTCCAACTAATTCAAATTTAAACTTGACATACCTCATTCGAGAATAACACTCTGCACCAAGATTTTGTTTTCCATACCTAGCCTTCACAATTTTAAGTAAATGAAATAATAATTGATGACCATAAACATACATTTAATTTAGGAAAAAATATACAAATACACAACTTATCTTATAATAATCTCCAAAATTCCCTATCATTTAAAAAAATTATAAAATTCCCATTTTTTACATTCTCTCTCCTCTTATTTGATACTTATCATTAGCTTTCTCGTTTATTTTTTTACTAGACTATTATTATGACTATTTTGAATTTTCAGATTTAGAGTTCAATTAGTTGTCAATCACGATGCATTAGGCAAGTATTCATAATTAATTTCAAATTAAAGTTAACCCATAATTAATTTTCACATAATTATTTCTTTCCTTTTCAAAATTTTCTCTCCCTTTTTGAACCCTAAGATTATTGAACAAATTGTCATTCTCATCTTTTTTTCTTTCTTTTTTTTATAGAATTTTTGGTCCTTGTTGAATTTGTTCTTCTTCATCGTTTGATTTTTTAGTGTTTGTATGGATTTTAATCCATCTTTTAGTATAGGTCTCACACAATTAAAGATCCTCCCAGTCCGATAATGTTGTTCAAACACAGTTAGTATCTCAAATAAAAAATTCTCCACAAGTTGACGAAGTTACTTAAGTTCTCATTGAGTTGGAGATGAATGTTCAAATGGAGAAAGTGTCACAAATCGAGAAATTCCTCTTGTTCTTAATCTGAGGCGTGATTTTGACTACGAAGAGGAAGATTTTCGTGCTTCATTACTCTTGAAATTTCATTGTATCAACTATAATTCAAAAAACTTCTTATATCAAGTTGGATGTTATGAAAATTGAAAAGGTTATTTCGTTGTATCAAGTATTGAAAATATAGATAACTTTCATAATTAAAAGAAAAAAAGATAACCAAACTAACCAATACAACTTTTTACCAATCATGTCTTTGTTGAAAAGACGTGGCTATATTATTTAACCATTGCCATGATTTTTTATAATTTTGAAGCAAAGATTATTTCTATTTTTTACATGTGCCTCTATTTAAATAGTAGTAATAGTAAAATTAAAGAGAGAAAAAAGTAAAATAACTTCCATATTGTTTTTCTATTTCCCACACTTATAACCTAAACCCTTCGTTATTCCCTCCATATTTCCACCTTCAACGATATTTTTCCACATTTTTCCCTCCATATTTTCACTTTCAACGATATGTTCCCATACTCTTCCCCTCCATATTGCCACTTTCCCCTGTTCTCCCCCTTTTTTGGTGATAAACTTACCTTTTCACAGCTATAAATTTCCTCACAGTGCCTACAGGAGAGATGAGATTTCAGATTATCAACATTAGGTCAGTTTTTTTTTTGTATTCAAATTCTTCTAAGTTTATATTGTTTTCATTGATATAATTGTTGGACAAACATGATTTTTTATATTTTGGATGTAGATGTGTATTTCCTTTAAATTCACTACTAATTGTTATTTGTATTGCGACATCTTATGATTTTCAATTCTCTGAGCATTCGTTATGTTATCTCATATTTTTTCCTATTGATTCATGACTTCTTTTTATTATCAAATTTTAGCCATGCCAACCGTGAAATGTGAATCCACTGAAATTTTCTAATGAAGGTGCTTCATCATCAACTACTCCAGCGACACAAGCTCATGAAGTCCCACATCAAGATCAAGTTCAGATTCTCCTGCAAGAAGAACAAGCTCTAAGTTCACTGCAATAAGAACAAGTTTCAATTCTGCCTAATCAAAGTGCAACATATACAAACCAACATATATATTCAAAAAATTGGAATGTATGGGCAAGAGGTATGCCTTATGTAATTTTGAGTTCAACTTATGGATATCTTAGTTTTTTCCTTTTTGGTTGAGTAACTTGTTTTCTTGTTAAAGGCTCAGCAAACGTTATCAAGCAAATTAATGTCAAGGTCAATGAAATTAATAACCTAACTGTTGGAGAGCGCATTATTGTGAACTTCAATGACTATAACGCAACATATATGAAGCACAGGGATTGCTCGCTGGATAATGTGGATCATTGACAATTGATTGTAACTTGTTCCCCATTAGTTTTGAGAGGTGGTTAGGGCCATTAGGCATGCCTAAGAAGTACATGGAAGACTATTTTGAAAAAATATTAAAGGTATAAATGTTGTTAGATATATATTTACTTATTTCACCAAAATTTTAGTAGACGTGAGAAAACTAACTTCTATTTTTTAAGCCTCGATTTTTTTGGGTAAGAGAGTCCACTGCATACAAATATTGTAATGCTAGTATTTCAAAGAAACGGACTACACATAGCTAGAGGTTGTGGAATGAATATTGTGACCCAACTAAAAGTAGAAATGAAATTCTAAGTAACGTGCCATCTGGTATAAATAAAGATCAATGAGCTAGTTTTGTTGCTTACCGCCTGAAACCATCAACACTGGTATGATTATGTTAATATGTTTTGTTTCATCATAGTTAAATAAAGATAAAAAGTTTAAATTACAATTATTTTGTGATAGGAGCTTTGTATAAGAAATAAAGAAATCCAGAAGCTGCAAAAAATGTCATACATTGGTGGTTCAAAAGCGAACTCGAGAAGATGATGTGAGCTGGTATATGCATTAATTTAATTATTTTGTCTTTTCTTAAATTAAATTATTTTATAATGATTTTTTATAACATTTCTTTCTTAGTTTTTAAAAACTTGACAAATTCCTATTCATGGAGAAATGTTTATTAAAACTCATAAGAGAAGGAATGTATCAATTGTGAATGATGAAGCACGAATTATAGAGGTAAGTATAAAATTGCTGCATTTTTTATACATTAATTTCATTATTATTCTCTATTATTCTGCATCTCAAGTCTTACTATTTCGTACTTATTGTTGACATCTATATGCTCATAGGAACAAATTGAACTGAATATGACTCAAGGAGACACCAATGAATCTGAAGTTTTCCCAAATGATATTATTGGCAAGATATTAGGGGTAGAGCACTCTGGGAGAGTAAGATGTATGGTTATGGGTACATCTCCTTCAAACACATTCTTAAATACCAAATGACAACTTAGTGGGCTGAGTATTTCTTCATCTAGCTGTGGAGCATCATCCACAAACTCTATCTATTTACATTAGAAGGTTGCACATTTGGAGTCCCAATTAGCAGGAACCTTGGTTGTGCTCAAAGGTTACATGATATCAAAGGATGGTGGGGTTCCTGAAGAATTTTCTAGTCTATTTGGTCCTCAACCACAGATAAGAAGTAAATATAGTTTGTACTTCTTCTATTACAATCAATTTTGGTCTGTTTAATACAATTGTACCTATATTATTTTAGCCTGTTAATGCGGAGAATGACCCTATTTCAATGATGAATGCAAAGGGATCATCGATCAATAACAACACAAATCACCTATCGAATGCTTAATATTTTATTTATAGACTATTTTTGCTTTTTATGAATTTGAATTTGTAAGGTTGTCTAGACTTGTGTTTACAATACTTTAATTTGACGTATAGTACTTAATTTGTGACCTTTTCTATTTTGAATATTTCAGTGGTAATTTATTTATGTACTTATTGATTGTTCAGTAGATTATTTATGCATATGATTGTACAGGATGAAGACATAAAGTCTAAGTTGATATGTAATGTACTCTAAGTTGATGGAGCTGCTGCAATTTGTTCATGCCAATACTCTGTTGCTGTCCAAGATTTAGTTCTTTATACAACTATAATTTATGGATTTTCAAAGCTATTTTATGTAGCAGATGTTTATGATCAGAGGGAGGTGTTCTGCTATGTAATCTTGTTAAGTTGAAGGGGCTGCTACAATTTGCTCAAGTCAATACTTTGTTGCTGTCCAAAATTGAGTTCTTTATGCAGCTGTAATTTTTGGATTTTCAAAGCTCAAGTAGCATATTATTTCAAGTAGAAGATGTTGATGATCAGAAGGAGGTGTTCTACTGTGTAATCTTGTTACATCCCAGATGTTATCCACGGAGATCAAAAGTGAGATAAAAGACAATAATCTATTCATATTTGTAGAGAACCTGCACATCTTTTTCGACTTAAGGAATTACAGTTCAATATTGACATTAAATATTGCACTCGAGAGGTTCAATTGAAGAGATTTATGACATCACATATCTAATCTTTATCCTTTGTTTAGCTTGTTGCAATTTTTTTTATTTCATACTAGATATTCAAATTGTAATGCCAAGTCAGAGCACTTTACTAGTTCTAATTAAATTAAAAATGAGATTTATTTATTTTGTAAGTTTAATATTTTTCTTAAAAACTTGATCTCGCACACTCAATCTCTTCTTTGCTCCTTATTATGCCTTGTAAATTTAGAGTATGTTGGAAGTCATTCAATAGAAATAAATAGAACTAAATACAAGAGCTACATACTTCTGATGATCAAAATCAATTAAGATATTAAAAGCAACCTTTAATCCATCCACTAATGAGCAGTACAAGAACTTTGAAATGACTAAATAGATACACCTGATCAAGAAAGAGACTTAATATTTATAGTATAGATTCAAGTTGCTTCAAATCAAATCTAATATCTCAAATACTATATCCTTCGTACTAGAAAAAATATATGAATCAACTACAAACTATTCCTTTTAAAGCACATCATCTGGACAATTTTAAAAAGTGAAGTAACAATTTGTTCCTTCATTGACTAAATTGAAGCCCCTGGATCCTTTCTCGATGCACACAAAAGCAATGAGTCTTTTTTTAAATCATAATATGGCCTAGTTCTAGGACCACTCAACCTTATCAAAACTCCATGTCAAATCATTACCAAACAAAAAAATTAAAATAGAGGGAGTATTTAATACAAATGATGATTCATATAGCCGATTTCAACTTGCTTGAGACTCTAGTGTAGTTGTTGCAAAAGTCTTCAGTAGAATTAGTCATTTAGCCATTTTCACAAATGCTAGTTAGGTTGGCCAACTCAGATGTGGTCACATTAACGGGTATACTACTCAAGTCTTTCATAAAAAAGTAATTGACTTTCAATCTTCTATAGCACAATGTTATAGAACATACATGCATTTTTCTATTAACTTCCCACGTTATCACATTATACTTCCTTCCAAATAAACCAAAAGTAAAATGGATTCGTGGAAAGACCTGAGAGGCAAAGTAGTGATGGTGAAAGGGGTATCCTCAAGAATTAGGCGAGAGTTCTATCTCGACTTAGCAAAGGCTGGTTGCAACATCATTGTTGCTGCTCATCGTATTGACATGTTGAAATCTTTCTGCAACCACATTAACTCAGAGGGTATCCGGTGAGTATTTGCCCTTGGCTTGATGTCACGTCCAATGGTGCTACCATTGAGGCTGTTGTACAAAGAGCTTAGGATGCCTTTGAACATATCGATGCCTTGTTTAACAATGCAGGCCTTAGAGGTAATTTTAAGATGAATCATCAGAGGATTATGATTGGTGTCCAAATATGTATGTAGACATATACGTGATGCTAAAAAGGCAGAGGATCAGTTATTAATATCACTTAAGTTTCTGGTCTGAATTGGGTACTAGTATCGGGGGTCTTGCTTACGCCTTTTCAAACATGGCTCTTGACATACTCACTAGAATATGTACTAGCTTTTCTATTAAAACCTGCAAGGGAGTACCATTAATATATTATTAAAATGTCTATTTATTTCTTCTGTTATTCAAAAAATGGTAGATGATGACACTTGAATTGGGAGTATACAATATCAGAGAGAACTCAATAACACCAAGAGTTTACAAATCTAAGATAACAGAAAGTCTTATACAAAAGAAAAGGTTCAAAAAAGTTTTTTTGAGAACTGTACCTCTAACAGATCTTGGAACAACAAATTCGACTTTAACATTACTTATCAGGTATTTGATACATGATTCTTCAGAATATGTATCTGACAATATTTTCATTGTTGATGGTGGAGGTACCTTAACAGGTGTCCCAATTTTCTCATCACTCTAGAACAGTGGCAGATTCATGAGGCCATTGCATTTGGTGTCCGATGTTCTCAGACTCCAAATCTCTTATTTTGATGCAATGGTTCATTGCTCTAAGCCTCTATCTAAGCAATGAGTCAAAATCCTTCTGACACCAACATCACTAAAAGTTGATTTACCATTATTATCGTTAATTGCATATTATGCTACTACTCAAATATTGACATGAAAAGGTGATGCTGGACCATACTACAATATATTTTGTCAATCTCAATATTTTACTACCTAATGATCATGTGTACTTTAAACCTATCTTATCTTGGTTTGCTCTTTATTTTTCTTTTAGTTTAGCGGCAAATTAGTTGGTATTATAGGCTTAGATATGATTGGTTCAACAATATCCAAGGGAGCTGAAGCTTTTGGATGTTAAAAAAAAGAATTAAAATACACTTATTATTCACATGTTATCGACTTTGCATCCAACTGTCAGATCCTTGTCGTTGCTTGTGCTTTAACTATTCAAACTCAACACATTATCAACTCTAAAGTTATAAATGCATTGGGTCCAAATAGAGTTGTTATCAACATTGTAAGGGGTTTTCATACTGATGAACTTGAGCCGGTATTTGCTTTTGCAAAAGGCAGATTTGGAAAAGAAAGTTTTGATGTTCTTGAACATGAACTAGACATTCCTATGCAACTAACTAGACTTGATAATGTTGTACTATCACCTCAGACCGTAGCAGGAACTATGTCTCTTCATCCCTTTTTAGTTAATCTTACATAGACCCTAAATACCCTATTCTCATCTGGAAAAATTATAGTTGCTCCACAATCCTTAAGTAGCTTATTGAACCAAAACAAAGATCAAAATGGGACAGGAGCTATATATACTATTAATGCAGAAAAAAATTGTTCATGCCTCAAAACAATCGGCAAGCTTGTGTTGGGACTCCAATTCGTTGCTTGAACTTTATCGCATCCTTCAAAACCTTGCCTTCATTTTTTCTTCAACTTTAGATTTGGCTCTATTGGAGTAGCACTTTTTGTTATAATGTGAATTGACATCTTTTTCCATGTTTGTTTCTTCTTTTCTATTTTTATTTGAGGTTGATCTGCTCCTCTTGCTTTTTTTCCCTTTAGAATATAGAATAACGTTAAAGTCAAGATTCATAGCCATTTATTAAATCAAGTTCTCTAATTCTTTAACAGATGGTTATTGCGACTATCCTTGAATGGAAGTGACAAAAGTGCCATACTTATTTTTCAATCCACGAATAGGATACCATCATAGGCGTGATTTGCTAATATTCTTTTTGAGATCAATCTCTGAAATTTCAGCACAAGTACTTATAACTCGTAAAAAGTAATCTCAAACAGGTATACTTATAATGACCTTGAAGGTCATTTTGATATTTTTAAATAAATTACTATTTTATCCCTCTCGGTAGTTGCCCAGAGTCTTATTTGATTGGTTGAGAAAGTTAGTTTTAGAAAATTTTGTAAAAAGTTGAGACTTTTCTAAAGAGTTGAATTTTAAAGGCTTAAGTCACTTTATTTTGAATTTCAAGTCTCAAAATAGAATTCTATTGATTCTATTAGTTTTGTAATGTGAAAATTAGTCTAGGAGAGTTATCAGAATCAAATTTGAAGTTGTTCTTAGGATTTGAGGTTCAAAGCTGGAAATTTAGTTGAAATCTGATAAAAGGCTAACTTTGATCAATATTTTGAGTTCGGGGGCTCGAATTAGGATGGTTTTGTTGGATTTGGTAGGTGATTTTAGTTTTAGAACGAGCTTTGGTATAATTTTTTGGTGTTTTGATAGAGTTTTTCTATTTTAGTGTCTTAAGTTAGTTTTATTGCGACTAATTGGATTTCAGGTCAAGAAAACCTCGAATTTGATTTTCGACGATTCCGCTGAGTTCAAAATGTTAAATTTAGTAGGGTGACATATACAAGTTGTGTGTATGGAGTTCCGAAAGAATCACGAGTGTCCATTCCATCGATCCAAATGAGTCATTCTTCTAGTCTCTCTTGCTTCCCACCCTACATATTGATATTGAAATTGACTATGACATTTTTGTGAGACATAAATGACGAAGTAGTGTGTTGATCAAAATCAAAGATAAATGTATGTGCTGTTTGGATCTTTGTTTTTTGTCAACATATTATTGTAGAACTTTTATACTATTGATGTTTGCTTAACTGTATAAGAATTTTTATATAACAATATTTTTCTTTTTGTTAAATTGGGCTATATAAGATCAAATAAAGTATTTTCAAGAATTTAATTATACTTTATTTTTATTTTATAACTCAAATTTATTACATAACAAGTTTAGTGTACGAGCTTTGCACGTATTTGCCGCGTCAATTTAAAAATTATAAAAAAATAGTGAAAGATAATTTTGTCTAACTACGAATATTTTAATGAATGGTAAAAAGTTCAAACAATATTTCTAAAGGTCTTATTCTTTTAAGATAGTATAGATAATATTATTTCATGTTTAATCATATAATTCTTTATATAAGCCCTAATTTTAAAAAACAAATAAGAACTAAAAAAATTCTAAAATAAACTAATAGGAAAAAAGATATTTAATGCCTCAAAGATATAACTTTTACTCCTAAATTTCAAAACTATACATAAGCACAATCCTCGGTAATTTAGGAGATTACACACATATCACATGGATTTAAGAGATTACACACAAAATCAAAGCATAAGTCTCTCTTCCATTAGCACAACTGTCCTCTATCACTTTCTCCAATTTTTAATTTGATTTGAAAGAACAATTTGAAATTCTTGGAGTTGATTGCAAGTACAACAAATCTGATGGTAATCGTGCACTTGGAGAAGTTTTGAGGTATGCTCTAAATGACCTATTTTAATTTATTTATTAATTTTTTAATGGATAGATCTTGGATTGGAAAGCTCAAGACCTCAAACGAATACTTGCCTTGTTTGGATAAATTTCTTGATTTTGCATTTGAGACTGCGGTTGTGGAAGATACAATCAGATGTCCATGTCCTATATGTTGCTTTGGTAAGTGGAAAACTAGAGGGGAAGTGTAGGATTATTTGATTTACAAGCCATTTCCTCTTAATTATATTACTTGGAATATTCATGGTGAGAAAAAGGTATTAGAGTCTTCTGGAGATGGAATTGTTATGCAAGAGATTTTTCATCCAAAAAATTCAATAGAAACAATGATTAATGATGCATTTGGGCAGTATAGGCAGCAAACATCTTATGTAGGGATATCTCAACCATTGAGTTCAGGTGGAACATCGAAGTAGGGGCATCGGGAATTGGTGGCTTTCATGATTTTCTCAAGGATGAAAGAGAAACATTGTATGAAAAGAGTAAATACACAAATCCAGAGTTTTTAATAAAATTGTATCATATAAAGATCTATTGTAAATTAAGTAACAAGGCAATGACTATGATACTGGATTTGTTGAGAGATGCATTTAAAGATGCAAAGTTACTTCCTTCTTTTTATGAGGCCAAAAAAACTATTAAGAAACTTGGCCTTGACTACACTAAGATTCCAGCATGTCCAAATAATTTTATGTTATTCTGGAAAGGTGATTCAAAATTGGAAGCATATATACATTGTGGCACATCTAAATGGTGTCCGAATAAGAAAAAAGAAGCAACCTGCAAATATTTTGCATTACTTTCCATTGAATCCAAGGTTGAAAAGATTATTTATGTGTTGTAAGACTGCTGAGCATATGAGATGACACGCTTCAGAAAGTAACTTAAATGAGTTTATGAGGCATCCAAGGGATGGAGAGGCATAGAAGACATTTGATCTGACTCATTCTGAATTTGCTTTTGATCCTCGAAATTTCCGCTTAGGCCTTGCTAGTGATTGTTTCAATTTTTTGGGAACAATGAGTTCTACCTGCAATATTTGATCAATTTTCTTGATTTCGTACAATCTTCCACCTTGGATATGTATGAAACACACCTCTTTCATATTATCAATGATCATTTCAGGCAAGCAAATGCTCGAAAATAATATAGATGTGTACTTACAATCACTTGTGAAGGAATTACGTGAGTTATGGAAAGATGATGTTGAAACATTTGACTCATCATTGAATGAAACTTTTAGAATGCATGTAGCTCTTATGTGGACAATTAGTGACTGGATTAGGTATCTTATTTGGATGGAACACATCTACTGATTTTGCATGTCCAACTTGTAATTTTGGCACAAAACTTTATCGTCTTTGTTATAGTAAAAAGTGATACTTTATGGGTCATTAGTATTTTTTTGAGAAGAAATCACAGGTTTAGATTCAATTGAGTACGCTTTAATGAAAGTATGGAGGAGAGGAATCCACCATTAAAATTATCAGGATATGATATTTTAAGACAAATTGTTAAAGAGAGAGGAGCTGAGTTGGATGGTAGAAGGAAAAGATCTAGATGAGCAACTAAATAATGGAACAAGAGAAGTATATTCTTTGAACTTTCTTATTGGGAATCTAACTTGTTGCATCATAATCTAAATTTTATGCATATTGAAAAGAATATATGTGACAATATCATATATACACTGCTCGATGATAAATCAAAATAAAAAGATAATATTAATGCCCGAAAGGATTTAAGAGAAAAAGGAATAAGGCATGATCTTTGGCTGAAGGATAATGGATCATATAACCTTGCTGTGTTTTCAGTTATGATTGATTTCAAAAAGAAGTTGGACACCAAAAAGTTATTTCTTACAACTTTGAAGAATATTAAAGTACTAGATGGCTTCTCAAGTAATATTTCTAGATGTGTTGATTTGGTATAAAAAAAATTCCTGGGTTGAAAAGTCATGATAGCCATGTTCTGTTAGAATAGTTACTACCATTGACAATTCATAATGTGTTGTCAAAACATGTAATTACAGTTCAGATGGATTTTTTCTCATTTTTAGAGCCCTATCTATTAAAACTTTTAATCTTTTAGGGTTTAATATTCTCCAGGAGCGCATTATAATCGCACTTTGCCACCTAAAGATGTTATTTCCTCCATCATTCTTTACAATTATAGTTCATTTATCTATTCATCTAGTAGAGAAAGCAAAATTTGGAAGTCCAATGCAGTAGAGAAACATGTATTCTGTGGAGAGATAAAACACTGACATTTCTAATTTAAAGTTATGTATTTTTGAAAATATTAGCATTTTTAATTTATAGATATTTATATTCTGATTATTTTAATAGTTCATATACTTATTGCATTTTAATTCTCTAGGTAATTAGGTCACTATAAGCCCTATGTATGAAATAAATCACAAGCAGAGGGTTGTATAGTTGAGGGTCATATAACTAAAAACGCTCTTACCTTTTATTCTCGATATATCAAGGATATTGAGACAAGGTTCAATAGACCTAGGCGTGTCTGTTGTGAACCAAATGATATTGAGTCTTCTGGAATGTCATCTCTCTTTCCTCAATTGGGTGAGCCTGCATCAGCTCCGAAAAGCTTTCTTTTAAATCATATGTAGAAACTACAAGCTCATCGATATGTGCTTATGAATTGTGCAATAGTCATGCCATTTGTGGAGTGAGTATTACAAATTTTATACTCTTTGCCTTTGTAACATTTGAATTAGGCTAATCATACTCTTTAATATTAACTTATTGTTTCATACAGAGAATTTAGAGAACACATAAAAAGAAGTTCAAGAGGAAGAAGACCACCACCTACAGAGATATAGAGGAGAGTTAATAAAGAGTTTATTGATTGGTTTCAAAAGTGGGTGAGTAAGCAATCATTATTTATCGTTTATAGTTGATTTTAATGAACAAATTTGATAAAGTCAATTTTATTTTGATTTAGATTATGAAACAAGATACAACAGATACAATGTCTATCGATCTAAAATTTTTAGTACGAGGTCCATCTGTAAATGCAAGAAGATTTACTGCATATAATATCAATGGGTCCAAATTTCAAACTTTGACTCGAGAAGAAAGTTTGAAAACACAGAATATTGAGAGTTTTCTTAACCTCCAAAATATCATGTATAACAAGTAGTGTGGACGAAAATTTAAGGCAAGTAGAGTTACCATATTATGGAAAGTTAGAAGATATTATTGAGATTAATTATAATGGACAGTTTAAGGTTGTTCGTTTCAAATATAAATGGGCTAATACTTCTCAAGATATAGGGTATAAAAAGGATTGCTGGAATTTTAACTATGTTAATTTTGATAGATCGATTCATACGGGTGAATGTGAAGAACATGAGCCTTACATCGAAGCATCTCAAGTACAAATAGTGTACTATATTAATGTTATTATCAATAAAGGGTGGATCATTGTTGTTCATCTAAAGCCAAGAGATTTATACGATATGGGTGAAGTAATGGAAGATCAAGTATTTGAGAATGAACCATACCAAGAGCAAGAACTCGATCAATTTTTACCGATGGTGAAGATTATGTACAACTAGCTATAGATCATATAATTGATGATATAGTAGAGATGAATGTTGCTACTAATCTAGCAACAGATGCAATGTTTAACTGAGTTTTATAGTTTATGTTAATACTAAATGTTCTTTTTGAATTATGTTTTGGTGCTATGTGTAATTTTTAAGCCAATTTTGAGTGAATTTGTTCAGATTTATCATGCTTTGGTAACTAAGCTCATTTAGTACTGAAGTGGAAATGCATACCTTAAAAAACGAAAATAGTAACTTGTTGCATAATATCCCCTCTGATGCTAGGAAGTTGTTAGTTGTTGATCCTAGGAATTGCTTATAGAAATCAATTACCTCTGCCTGGACATCCTTTTTTGTATGCAGTAGTGTAGCATCTTCTGTTGTTAAATTTCTGATATGATTTTGTGCCAATCTATTCCTCAAGCAAGTATGAAAAAGATGTATTGGAGTCCCCAAGTTTTAGCCAGTCAATTCTGGCTTTCTGTTTCATAGTTCTCTCCTCAACTCTATGCCTTTTTTTAAGTTCTAGTTCAAGTGTTTTCTCTTCTTTACATAACCTTTGATGATCATTACTTTATCCCATTTGTCTCTAGAGTACCTTCACCTTACCCCTCAGTTTTATGATCTTGTTATTTATACCTAGAAAATCTTTGATATTAAGTTGTTTCAGCTTCATCTTTAAAGAATTCAATTTCCTCCATACCAAGGGCAAGGTGTTAGCAATAATACCACTATTCCATTCTCGTTGAACTAAACTTTTGAACTTAGGATGTTGTGTCAAGAAATTGAATAATTTGAATGATTTGGCATCCTTATTTTACTTATCATCTAGTGATACGCTCAGAGGAGGATGATTTGAGAATTCAAGTTCCACAACAACCATCTCAAAACATTATCACTTTTGCACCCAAAAAACATTCACCAAACCTTTATCTATCTAGCTATATACATGATTATTTGTCCAAGTAAAATTTCTACCCACTGCCTTTAGCTCCATCATGCAAGCTTCTCTCATAAAATATGCAAAGTCACTTATTTCATTTGTCTGAAAAGGAGAGCCTACCACTCCATCTTTGGTATGTAAGATAACATTGAAAGTTCCCCATGATTAGCCTAGGGGTAGTTATCGTATTTGCTATGCCTTGCAAGTCACACCACAATTTTTTTTAATCTTGAATGGTATGCAACCCATAAACTGCTGTGAAATGAAAATTCTTGTTAGAACTATAGATAGTCACGAAGCCATGAATGTACTGCTCTGTTATTTGAACTCCTGAGAAATTACAAACAGTAGGATTTCACAATAACCATACTCTTCCTTTTTTATTTTGATAATTGATCATTGTGAGGCACTATCTTTCGAACTATTTTTGAGTTGTTTTCCTTAGTATCATATTTTCTAGTATACCAATCATGTTGACTTTATTTACTTGTAAAAATTTTATTAGCTCTTTATGCTTATAGACTTTATTAAAATTCCTGATATTCCATGTAACCACTTTCATCTGGATAGAGTAAGAAAATTAGATGAAATTGTACCACCCTTTCTAGTTTTTCCAATTTCAGCTACATTTGCTATGACCTTATGCTACTTTTTGATTATCATAACCAAAGGGCTAAAAACATTAGCCATTTGTGTTTCATTATCCTTCTACACCTTAGATTGCTTGTCAGAGGATGTTTTTTTTTTGTTATATGCCAGCATGTTTCTTGATTTACATCAGCTATTTGAATAGGAATTTCATCAGGCTTTTTATGCTAAAGTGGAGAAGCTATCTTAGTTGGTAACATCTCTACCTCCATCGTATTTCTCGAGGAAGCACCCTAATTTGGAGGTTGCTGAACAGGTACCTTTGGATTTCACATATTTTCATCACGTTTGGTTTTGTACCTTTTCCTCTATTATCTTGTTGTGCTTGTTTCATCTCAACTAGATTGTGCAAGTATGTCCTATTTTCAAGCATTTAGTACAATAGCTAGGTTCCTATCATATTCTACCTCTTGATCAAATAACTTCCCCTCGGGCTCCTGTACTTTTATCATATTAGGTAAGGCTCTAGTAACATCTAATTCCACAAGAATTTGGGCATGCGATATTCTTTCTATACTCATAGTGCACTTGTCCGCATATATTGGGCATACCAGTACATTACCAATTTGACTTAGTGTTATATTTCCCCAATAAATCATTGATAGATTAGGTAATCGTACTCATCGTGGAATCATACGAAGAACTTCCTCCCCAAAGTTGAAATCAATATTCCAAGCATGAATTATTACTGGTTTACTATTAATGGTGTGTGGGCCTGACCAAATAACAGTGTATTTATTTTCAATACAGTTAAATAACACCACAAAGTATGCATTGTGTCATGACCCAAAATCTGGATGTGATGATAGTCACCTAACCTACCTAGGCGAGTCAGCCCAAAACCCAACAACTTAACCAATATAATAAAAGTGGAAAATAAATAGTATAATAAGATAGATAAGTGGAAGAAGACAAACTACAATCAACCCAAGGACTAGTGTCATATGTACATGCCTCTATGTATAGAAAACTCAAAAGAAATACAAATCTCAAATGTCTATTTCTCAAATAGAACATAACAATAAAAGGACTCCTCGAAGGTCTGTTGGAGACATAAGCAACTACCTCAAGAAATATCCGAAAGCTCGATCCTGGGAAGGGAGAAACCTAGCAAGATGGACTAGCCTCACAACCTACAAAAATATAGCAAAGGGTGAGCATTGAATAACAGGGTACTCAGCAAAATAGAACTAACCTAAAGTAAAGCAATGAAGAACATAAGTAACTCTTAAATCCTAACCACAATCTACCGAACTACAAACCTGCACTCAAAAAAGTACCAACATAATATAATGTAGAGATCATAGTAATGTAGATACATTTATCATCTGATATAATATCTCAGTACACAAGAGTATAAATAAGTCCAACACTCATATCAATATTAAGGATATAATAAGTACACAATCTCATAACCCATATACAACTATGTCAAATAGATATGATATGAGGTGGAGTGGGTGCCATGAGATGGATATACTGCAAAGAAATCTCAAATAATCGTGATGTATGTCTGCCCTAGAATACACATCCGTTGATCAGATATGGTTATCTGTCTCAGTTGGAACACATGGGGGATACACATTGACCATGTATCTATGAACATTGTCGGCAAATACCTCGGCCAATGCTCACCTGCCCGGAAGAGACCTTAGACCACCGACGGGTTTGCTCCGCTCGATCAGTAGAGACCTCGGCCACCAATTCACATGATACCTTACTCACATCTCGACCGTAGCCATCACAAGTATCAATGCACGATAATAATGATAAATACAAGATGCAGGATCACAATCATATAATAGTATCAACATCAGAATTATCTTAATATCTCAATACCATCAATATCTCAATATCATCAGTGTCTCAATATCATCCGTATAATAATTTCATCAATGTATCAATATCACAATCTCATAAGAATTTTAATGTCTCAATCTCTCAACCATATCATAATATATGTATCATCTCACTATCAATAATGAATAATTCACAAGGTCACATAGATTACATAATCACTATTTATTTATAGATCAATATATTAACGTATGAGCAAGTATTCAATACAGATAGTCATGATCAATCCTACGATGATACAATTCTATCCCCAAATACTCAATTCCATACATATAGGAGCATACAAGGTTCAATCATACTTAATAAAAGGTTAGAAGTTCACTTGCCTCAAGTGAAGTCCCAAATCAAGTCGAAATAGCTGCTTTCTCTCTTTCGGTACTCCAAATCACCACAATCTATTCAAATACGGCATCACAATCACATAACAAATCTAATGACACTAACATCAATTAATTCAGAGAAAGGTAGAATGATCAAAATTCTCATGTAGAAAAATATTACCAGAATCTAAAAATTGATGGATGAAAACGTTCTACTCATTACAAGGAATCCAATGTTGAAGACAGTTTCAAAAATGGAAATAAGATAAGTGAGAAATCAGTAATTAAAATTTAGGAAAACCATATCCGAAAATTCTTAATTTACACTATTAAAATCCCAAAATTAGAAGTCAAATATATAAATTAAACAATATAAATCAATGAAATAGGTTAGAAAATAGTTACCCAATCAATTTATCTTTAAAACTTTGAAAATCCCCTCTTAGAACGAGTATGGAAATGTAAAAAATGGTGGAAAAGGTTTAATTCACATTTTTAAAGAAAATCACTATTCAGGTATACATAACACTCCACGAAGCGGATGCTTGGCAGGTCCCTGCACTCCACAAATGCGGAGCAGCTTCCACGAACGTAGAGGCTTAAGGAGGTGTGCTCGCTTGCACTCCGCGATCGCGGTCCTTTTCCCGCGAACTCAAAGGTCTAAATGAATTGACCTCCATGAAAGTGGAGCTAAGGGAACGAACGCAGAGAGTAAATGCCACTTGCACTAGAAATAGTTGCACCAGCAACCGTTGTACCAACAATACACAACTCAAATAAAACAGGAAATGGACCCTCATGAATTCGTTTGGAACCCTGTTAAGACAAACCAAATATGAAACCCTACCAAAAATGATGATCCAGACTCAATGGAACCTTCAAAATTTGAATCCAGTACCCTCGTGGTCCCAAACCCGAGAAAGAATATTAAAACTAGTTTCTGACTCTAAATATTCACGAAATCTCTAAAAAGTGGAATAAAACCATTTCTAGCGTCAGTTTCATCACCTGCAACCACTAGAACTGACAGAATTTTGATACAAGCTCCCAAACTCTGAATATTGACAAAAATCAAACCTATAATTCAAAATGAACTTAAAATGCAACTTTGGGCCTAGAATCTTCGTTTTAACTCCAAATTTAATTCTGCAAGTTCTCCTAGACTAAATTCGGCACTCCACAACCGATGGAATTGAATTCTGATAATTAAAACTCAAAATGACCTCAAAACTCATAATTTTCAACTTTAAGCCTTTAAAAACTCTTTCTTTTGCAAAGCTCTAACTTTTTATAAGATTTTCAAAATTTGACTTTTAGACTTATCCAAAAATGATTTAAGGCAACTTTCGAGAAGGAAAAAAATGGTAATTTAGTTGAAATTGCCAAAAATGACCTTTAGGGTCATTACATCATTCACCACCAAAAACCATGTTCGTCCTCGAACATAAAGAAAAGGGAAGAACATCACTAGTAGTAGCCAAGAATCTGAGATACCTTTCACAAAGTCATTAATTGCTTCCAAATAACCTCATTTATGAGAGCTATAACCTCAAAATGCACCATCAAGAATAAGGCTTATGAGCCAACATGAAATTATGCCCTCCAATAACAACTACCAATTCGGGCACTAGCCAATGAACCAAACTTGAACCAACATCCTCATACCGCAATACACACGCCAAGGCGATCTTCCACCAATGCATCCACAACGTAACTGAGGTCCCTCCTCGGTGAAGGCCAATGGTGAGCCTGAACAAGTCATAGACAATTGTTATATACATACCTCATAATCCCTCATCCAAATTCCATTCTTCTACATAATGTTCCCCAAAATTAAGTTGCACTACTCCAATACTTCAACAATACACATTCGTAAGGGAGAACCCAATCAAATTTGGCCCCAAAGGAAGGCAACAACTAGGAAAGACAACCAATGAATGATATTTTTGAGCTCATAAAACCTCAATCAACACAATATGAATGCTGGAAAAACAGCTAATTCAGATCGTCCACAACAACATAAGTTTACCAAAAGTATTTTAAGGAACCTAGGTCAATACCTCTGAATAGTTTCACTGTTGCAAAACTCTATAAGTCAGAATGCTCCTTGTCTTGTTCGGAATAACCCTCTTTCCAGAACCCACGAAAAATTCACCTTTTGTTATTTGATTTTTATCGACCCTTCACTAAAGCCTCAAACTCCATTATCCATAATTTTAAGTTATGACTCCCCCTTTCCCCTATGCAAAGCATTCCCATATGACTCAAGCCAACTCTAAGCTTCTCCTATACCGAAAACTGGTTTTACTCAAAGCTAATACCACCAGTCCCAAATATAATGGTACCCTTTTTCATTAGACACAATCATTCCATTAGGAATCAACCTCATGCCAACTCAAGAAGTTCTTGATCACCCTATGAATTTTGCATACCACGAGCATATAACCTTCATTTACCACTAAGTATTTATATAACTCATCATGATAGTCTATGCAAACTTCCATTAATGAAACGGTATCCACCTGATCCAAACCCATCAATATCCCATACCATTTATAACCCTGACCATGGCTCTAAGCATAATGTCTGTTGTTTTTTATTTTACTTATCTTACATTCATCACCATTGTTGCAAGGACAATTGAACAATTAACACTCACTCATGACTTCATCCCAAATGGTTAGACTTCTTGAAGCCCGAGACTCACGTACTCGCTCTTATCCCATTTTCTGTAATTGATTTACTCTTCACCAAGCTACTCAAATGGGACCCCATTAAGCCCTTTCACCGTCGAAGATAACAGACTCTTATCATCAAAACCATGCTCAAACCCTCTTTGAAATGCTCAGAACTATCATAATCCATCATCTCATCACTTGACTAACATCACAATTGTAACCTTACCATGAAATATTGGATCCCAATTCATATTTTGCAATTGATTCCTTTCCCAATCATGATTAATGCATACCTTAAAGATCGTTAGAAATTACGTACCCTAGTTTACCATCAATCTTCTTCTCATGTATCTTATCGTGCCCATCGTCAGCAACCCAAATCGTACCCACTAAATTTACCGACTCAACCAATTATCCACATGCACTCTTTTACTAATATTTATATTTACATCCTTACAAGTGAACTTGTTGAAACCTCATTGTTCAATATACCTGCTAGCCCAATATCCACACGCTCCTCTTAGCTTACAATGAAGTCGCCAGTCCCCATATAGACCTCTAAAACAAAATCCACACTTAAACATATTAATACTCATTTAAAGATTCACCACTATGACTTTTCTTATGATCGATTCCAAACTAATCATCCATAGTAACAATCAGTTATTTCTCCTTAAATATGGCGATAATCCCAACTCCACTACTTGAGTAAGCACAATAATTGATAACCCCTTAGTAACTAGTATTCACACCCCAAGATTAATGCCTCGACACTAATATATTATTAGTACCACCTCAGAAGACTCACTAACCACCAAAACAGACTTCATAGAAGGTGACTTAGTAATAGTGTCACAAATAAAAACCAAATAATCTAAACACCCTTGATCAATCAACTTTTGGGCCCGAATATAAGATATAACTTTACTAGTATAGGAACCCTTTGAATCAATCCACTCAACCCTTAGTCTAACTGGAATGGCTACGGCTACGATCTTGGCCTAACAATCAAGGACATCGCCATATGAAGATAGCCCGTCCATTCCCCAAACAATATCAAAACTACCACATCTACTATAACCAATCCACTCAAGTCGCATAGTCAACCAAAGTAATGAGAAAGGATTGATATATTTGATCCATCACTAAGGGCTCCGCTATTAGGATTGAAATATTAACAGACACCGATATGGAATCATAAGGCAACTCAAAACCCAAAGAGAATTAAGCATACACATAAGAATAAGTATAGCCAGGAGCAAATAACATAGATGCAGCGCGATAGAAAACCAGGACCATACTTGTGATCACAACATCGGAAGCCTCAACCTCAGGCTTGCTTGGGAAAACATAGCAATGGTCACCTCAGCCTTTACTCATAGAAGCTAGCCCTCTATCACTTAAATGAGTAGAAATATCACCTTCTCCTTTATCACTACTACGTCTACCTCTGTCAATGTGACCTTTACCATGACCCCACCTCTGGATGGTGGTGTTGGATCTCTGATCGGTGTCGCGGAGTATGAATAGTATGGCCTTAAATAAGTCTGGTGAGGGAAATATCTAATCAAATGATTTGGAGAGCCACACCCATAACATGACCTCAGATGAGAAAAGGACTGAGAAGATGAAAGAGAGAAGTTGTAACTTCTCCATCTTGTGGGCCTCTACTGAAAACTGGGTAAACGCTAACCAGAACTGCAGGATTCATGGGAACCTCATCCCCCATCTGAAGTTGGAAAGGCCGCATGAACTTTGCGATGCTGAAATGAACTAACTTCACAGGCCATATCTCTGCCTCTTAATGAGGCACCAAAGAACTGCCCAGAGGTACGAGCCCTTTTGGAGCCTCCAAACTCCTCTCTATGTGCCAGCTCCGCCTCTTTGACAACACCAACCATGGATTAAAAAGATGCTCCACCTAGGGACATCCAAAATACTGACTTCCTGATAGGATAAGTCAACCCTCTAACAAATAGGTAACTCTCTCTGCCTATATAGGAATGATGGTTGTAGCATGCTGAGCAAACTGGCAAAAGCGAATCTCATACACTAAAACCATCGTAGAACCTAGCCTCAAACTCTCAAACCTCAGATGAAACACATCTCTAACACTCCAAGGAATGAATCTATCATAGAAAGCACTGGCTAATGTCTCTTAAGTCATTAGAGGAGTATCAATCGAAAAAGATCCCAAATAAGTCTTCCGTCAATCCCTGGATGACCCATGATACTGGAGGGTGGCATATCAAACACCGCGGGTCTCAGATAGTCTAAGCGTCTCAAGTATCTCTCTATAAATAACCAAGAACTTATGTGCATCCTCAGTCTATCCACCAGGGAACTAAGGTGGGTCCATCTTCCTGAATCCCTCATATATGTGTTGCTCATCATTGGTCGACGTGGTTGCTCGAGGAACATCAACAGTAGGTGTTGTTGGTGGCTCCTACACCTGGATATGGGCCTTAGGGGCTTACTGCTGACTCAAAGGTTGAACCCCAACTTGTGCTAGAGAAGTACCCGATGTATCAATTGGGATTCCTGCATTCCCCAAAGTCTTGAGCAAACCCAAAACACTCAAAAGAGTATCCTGAAGCAGTGGTATTATAGCAAACTCATGTGGAACCTGCTCCAGTCTAGGCTTCATAGCTTGCTTGGGGGAGATACCCCCATTACATTCCCTCGCTAGTGCGAATCCTCGGCCCCGGACTCTACTTCGTCCTATAGCACGATCCCTGCCCCTAGTTGGGCCTCAACAATAACATCAGGGGTGACTACTTTTTGCTATGTTATAGCAGTAGCTCTAATCCTTTCCATCTATCAAAAGACCCATGACTACTCAGCGCTTTAATAAAGACCCACCCTCGATTTGATTAGCAAGAAAAAATAGAGAATTTCCTAACAACCTTCATAGCCTTTCGAGGATAAGTAACAGATGTCTCTGCACCGATCCTCGAGACTCTACTAGACTGAGCTTGTACACATGTGAGACCTATGAACCTGAGACTCTGATACCAAATTTTTCTGACCTAAAATCCGAGTGTAATGGAACTCACCTAACTCACCAAGATGAGTCAGTCCAAAACCCAACAACTTAACAAATATAATAAAAGAAGAAAATAAATAGTGTACTAAGATAAATATGCAGAAGAAGACAAACTACAACCAACTCAAAGACTGATGTCATATGTATAAGACTCTATGTATAGAAAATTCAAAAGAAATACAAGTCTCAAATGTCTAGTCCTTGTCCATTAGACACAATCATTCCATTAGGAATCAACCTCATGCCAACTCAAGAAGTTCTTGATCACCCTATGAATTCTGTATACCACGAGCATATAACCTTCATTTACTACTAAGTATTTACATAACTCATCATGATAGTCTACGCAAACTTTCATTAATGAAACGGTATCCACCTGATCCAAACCCATCAAAATATCCCATACCATTTATAACCCTAACCGTGGCTCTAAGAATAAAGTCTATTCTCCTTTATTTTACTTTTCTTACATTCATCACCAATGCTGCATGGACAATTGAACAATTAATACTCACTCATGACTTCATCCTAAATGGTTAGACTTTTTGAAGCCCGAAACTCACGTACTCTCTCTTATCCCATTTTTCGTAATTGATTTATGCTTCACCAAGCTACTCAAATGGGACCCTATTAAGCCCTTTCACCGTCAAAGATAACAGACTCCATCATCAAAGCCATGCTCAAACCCTCCTCAAAATGCTCAGATTTATCATAATCCATCATCCCATCAGTTGACTAACATCACAATTGTAACCTTATCATGAAATCCTGGATCCCAATTCATACTTTGCAACCGATTCCCTTCCCAATCATGATTAATGCATACCTCAAAGAACGTTAGAAATTACATACCCTAGTTTACCATTAATATCTTTCTCATCTATCTTATCATGCCCATCATTAGCAACCCAAGTCGTACCAGCTAAATTTACTGACTCAACCAATATTCACATGCACTCTTTTACTAATATTTCTATTTACATCCTTACAAGTGAACTTGTTGAAACCTCATTGGTCAATATACCTGCTATCTCAATATCCACACGCTCCTCTTAGCTTACAATGAAGTCGCCAGTCCCCATATAGACCTCTGGAACAAAATCTACACTAAACATATTAATACTTATTTAAAGATTCACCAATATGATTTTCCTTATGACCAATTTCAAACCAATCATCCATAGTAAAAATCTGTTATTTCTCCTTAAATGTGGCGGTAATCCCAACTCCACTATTTGAGTAAGCAAAAAAATTGATAACCCCTTAGTAACTAGTATTCACACTCCAAGATCAATGCCTCAGCATTAATATATTACCAGTACCACCTCAGAAGACTCACCAGCCATCGAAATAGACTTCATAGAAGGTGACTTAGCAACAATGTCACAATTAAAAGCCAAATAATCCAAACACCCTTGATCAATCAACTTTTGGGCGTGAATATAAGATATAACTTTACTAGTATAGCAAATCTTCGAACTAGTCCACTCAACCCTTAGTCTAACTGGCATAGCTACGGCTACGATCTTGGCCTAACAATCAGGGACATCGCCACATGAAGATAGCCCGTCCATTCCCTAAACAACATCAAAACTAACACATCTACTATAACTAAGTCTACTCAAGTCTCATAGCCAACCAAAGTAATGAGATAGGATTGGTATATTTTCTCCATTGCTAAGGGCTCCGCTATTGGGATTGAAATATTAACAGACACCGATATGGAATCATAAGGCAACTCAAAATCCAAAGAGAATTAAGCAGACACATAAAAATAGGTATAGCCAGGAGCAAATAGCATAGATGCAGCGCGATAGCAAACCAGGACCATACTTTTGATCACAACATCGGAAGCCTCAACCTCAGGCTTGCTTGGGAAAACATAACAATGGTCACCTCAACCTTTACTCCTAGAAGCTAGCCTTCTATCACTTGAATGAGTAGAAATATCACCTTCTCCTTTACCACTGCTACGTCTACCTCTGTTAATGTGACCTCTACCACGACCCTTAGTCTGTGGGGTTGAACCTTTGGCTGGTGGAGTCGGATATCTGATTGGTGCCATGGAGTATGAATGGTATGGCTCTAAATGAGTCTTGTGAGGGCAACATATAATCAAATGATTTGGAGAGCCACACCCAAAACATGACCTCAGATAAGAAAATAACGTTAAAGATGAAAGAGAGATGTTGTAACCTCCCCAGCCTGTGGGCCTCTGCTGAGAACTGGGTGAACTTCGACCAGAACTACAGGATTCACGGGAACCTCATCCCCCCTCTGAAGCTGGAAAGGCCGCATGAACCTTGTGATGTGGAAATGAACTACCTCTACTAGCCATACCTTTTCCCCCTAATGATGCACAAGAGAAATGCCCAGAGGTACGGGCCTTTTTGGAGCCTCTAACTTCTCTCTATGTGCCAGCTCTGCCTCCTTGACACCACCAACCAACGACTGAAAAGATGCTCCACCTAGGGACATCCGAAACACTGACTGTCTAATAGGATAATTCAACCCTCTAAAAAGTTTTCAACTCTCTCTGCCTATATTAGAATGATGACTATAGCATGCTGAGCTAACTGGCAAAAATGAATGTCATACTCTAAAATCATCGTAGAACTTAGCCTCAAACTCTCAAACCTCATACGAATCCCTTCTCTAACACTCTAAGGAATGAATCTATCATAGAAAGCACTAGGTAATGCCTCCTAAGTCACAGAGGAGTATTAATTGGAAAAGGTCCCAAATAAGTCTTTCACAAATCCCTGGCTGGCCCACAAAGTTGGAGGGTGACATATCAGACACCATGGGTCTCGTCTAGTCTAAGGGTATCAAGTATCTCTCTACAAATAACTAAGAACTCATGTGCATCCTCAGTCTTTCCACAGTGGAACTAAGGTGGGTCCATCTTCCTGAATCCCTTATGTTTGTGTTGCTCATCATCGGTCACGGTGGCTGCTGGAGGAACATCAATAGTAGGTCTTACTGGTGGCTTCTCCACCTGGACATGGGCCTTAGGGGCCTACTGCTGACTCAGAGGCTGAACCCCAATTCGTGTTTGAGAAGTACTTGGTTTATCAATTGGGATGCCTGCATGCCCCAAAGTCTCGAGCAATCCCGAAACTCTTAAAAGAGTATCTTGAAGTAGTGGTGTTGCAACAAACTCGTGTGGAACCTGCTCCTGTCTAGGTTTCATAGCTTGCTCGGGGGAGATATACCCATTAGAATCCTTCGCTGGTGCGACTTCTCAGCCCCAACCTCTACTTCATCCTCTGTCACGGTCCCTGGCCCTAGCTGGGGTCTTAACAATAACATCAGGCGTGACTACTCTTCGCTATGTTATAGCAGTAGCTCTAATCCTTTCCATCTATAAAATACCTACGACTACTCAGCGTTTTAATAAAAACCCACCCTGAGTTTGATTAGAAAGAAGCAATAAAGAATTTCCTAGCAGCCTTCATAGCCTTTCAAGAATAAGTAACGAATGTCTCCACACCAATCCTTGAAACTCTACTAGACTGGTCTTGTACACATGTGAGACCTATGAATCTGAGGCTCTGATACCAAATTATCACGACCCAAAAATTGAGTGTGATGGCGATTCACCTAACTCACCAAGATAAGTCACTTAAAAAATATAATAAAAGAGAAAAATAAACAGTCTCAAATGTTTAGTTTTGAAATAGAACATAATAATAAAAGGACTCCCTGAAGGTTTGTTGGAGACATAAGCAACTACCTCAAGGAATATTCGAAAGCTCGATCCTTGGAAGGGAGAAACCTAGCAAGATGGACCAGACTTGCAAACTATAAAAATGTAGCAAGGGGTGAGCACCAAACAACAAGGTACTCAACAAAATGGAACAAACCTAAAGTAAAGCAATGAAGAACACGAGTTACTCCTTAAATCCCAACCACAATCCACCGAACTACATACCTGCACTCAGAAAATTACCAACATAATATAATATAAAGATCACAGTAATATAAATACATTTATTATCTGGTATAATATCTCAGTACACAAGAGTATAAATAAGTCCAATACTTACATTAATATCATGGATATAAAAAGTACCCAATCTCATAACCCATATACAACTATGTCAAATAGATATGATATGAGGTGGAGTGGAGTGGATGCCATGAGATGAATATAATGTAATGTAATGTCAAATAATCATGATGTATATCTGCCCTAGAATACATATTTACTGATCAGATATCGTTGTCTACATCAGTCAAAACCCATGAAGGCCACACATGGATCATGTATTTGTGAATATTTCCAGTAAAGACCTCGATCAATGCTCACCTGCCCGAAAGAGACCTCGGACCGCAGACTAGTTTTCTCAGCTCGATCGGTAGAGACCTCGACCACCAATCCACATGATACCTTACTGAATTCTCTGTCATAGTCATCACAGGTATCAATGCATAAATAATAATGATAGATGCAAGAAGCAGGATCACAATCATATAATAATATCAACATCAAACGATCTTAATATCTCAATATCATCAATATCTCAATATCATTTGTGTCTCAGTAACATTTGTATCACAATTTCATCAATGTATCAATATCATCAATATCACAGTCTCATCAATGTTTCAATATCATCAATGTTTTAATATCTCAACAATAACATAATATATGTACCATCTCACTATCAATAATGAATTGCATAATCACTATTTATATATAGATCAATATATCAATATACGAGCAAGTATTCAATACGAATAGTCATGATCAAGCCTACAATGATATAATTCTACCTCCAAATACTCAATTTCATACATATAGGAGCATACAAGGTTCAACCATACTTAACAAAAGTTTAGAAGTTCACTTGCCTCAAGTGAAGTCCCAAATCAAGTCAAAATCACCACTTTACCCCTCTTTCGGTACTCCAAATCACCACAATCTATTCAAATATGGCCTCACAATCACATAACGAATATAATGACACTAACATCAATTAATTTAGAGGAAAAAGGTAAAATGGTCAAATATTCCATGTCGAAAAATATTGCCAGAATCTACAAATTTATAGATGAAAATGTTCTACTCGTTACAAGAAATCCAACGGCCAAGATGGTTTCAAAAATGGAGTTAAGATGAGTGAGAAATCAGTGATTAAAGTTTAGGAAAATCATATCCAAAAATTCTCAATTTACACAATTAAAATCCCAAAGTTAGAAGTTAAAAACATAAATTTATCAATGAAATAGGTTAGAAAATAGTTACCCAATAAATTTGTCTTCAGAACTTTGAAAATCTCCTCTTAGAACAAGCGTGGAAATGTAAAAAATGGTCGAAAGAGTTTAATTCACATTTTTAAAGAAAGCCATTGTTCAGGTACAATAACATTCTGCGAACATGGAGGTAGATCCGCGAATGCAGAGGCTTGGCATGTCCCTGCACTCTGCGAATGCAGAGGCTTAAGGAGGTTGACTCACTTGCACTCTGTGATTATGGTCCCTTTTCTGCGATCGCAGAGGTCTATATAAATTGACCTCCGTGAATGTGGAGCTAAGGGTGCAAATGCGGAGAGTAAGTGTCACCTGCACGAGCAACTCACAACTCAAACAAAATCGGAACTGGACCTTTGAGAATTCATTTGAAACCCTGTGAACATAAACCAAATATGGAACTCTACCAAAAATGATGATCTGGACTCAATGTAACTGTTAGAATTTGAATCCGAAACCCCCTAGATCCGAACCTAAGAAAGATTGGTAAAACTAGTTTCAGACTCAAAAACACAAAATATTTACGAAAGCTCTAAAAATTACAATGAAGCCATTTATAGTGTTAGTTTAATTATCTGGAACCACTGGAATTGACAAAATGTCGATACAAGCTCATGAACTCCGAACATTGAACAAAGTCAAATCTATGATCCAAAATGAACTAAAAATGCAACTTTGTGCCTAAAATCTCCGTTTTAACTCTAAATTTAATTCTGCAAGTTCTCCTAGACGAGATTCGATATTCTAGAACTGATGGAATTGATGGAATCGGATTCCGATACTCAAAACTCAAAATTTCAAACTTTAAGCCTTTGAAAACTCTTTCTTTTGTAAAACTTCAACTTTTTAAAAGGTTTTCAAAATCTGACTTTTAAACTTATCCAAAAATAAGCTAAGGCAACTTTCGAGAAGGAAAAAAATGATAATTTGGTTGAAATTGCCAAAAATGACCCTTAGGGTCATCACACATTGGTATAATAATAAATCATAGGCTTAGAGGCAAAAATCTAGTTTGTTGCTATGAATATCTCAATTGTTCCAATAGAAAGAGATGTACCTACCACATATAAAATGATGGCTTAGTTTCACTTTAGAGTTTCCTCTACTCCTGTTGAATTTGAGCTACTTTTTCCCCTTTAATGATAATCAGTGCTACAAATTGCAAGTTTATCCCTCTCACAACAATTTTACTACCAGCAAATAGTTCAACCTAGTTCTTTTCCTTCTCCTCACCCATCAATTGTTATTTTTCAGAGTTATTTACCCCCTAATTGTAAGGCTAGGGCCTGTTAATGAAGCATTAGATAACTCTGGCAAGCTAGATGTACCACTAACTATACTAGTTAGAGGCCCCGTTTGTATTACCGTTCCAGATATGGTCATTGTCGAAGAATGGCGATTGGAACGGTGTTGGCGTTGGATAAAGGAGTGCTCTCACTAGCCTTAGTGACCTCGATACTTTCAACTTTCTCTTTAAGGATCTCCTTGCTGGTAGGGAGTAAATCCCTCTCCCCTACCACTTCATTGTTTGTATTTTTCTGTGGCTGCCCTCTTGCCATCTCTGGAAAAGGCGTAAGATAGTAAACTTTATTGTGTGTCTAGAGAACAAGAGGAATTAATTTTCAAACACATTTTGATTTATCATTTGACGAAGCCTCGATTTGACTAACTTAGTTGAAATAAAAATTATTTTTTCTCTCCATAATCCATCTCCTGTTTCAAATCCTTATCTATTTAATCAGAGTTTCAACTATGTTATATCTCATGTCTAATTTCTCACTGTAGTTTATGATATTTCTCAACATGGTGAGATATATGAGGTGCATGGTGAGCAGGTTGATGTATTTTTTTTATGTTAGTGAAAGAAAATCAGGAAAGAAGAGAAAGATGAGAAACCAAAGGTCAGGATATGAAATCATCAATATACTAGATTCCTGGTATGTATTATTCATCTGTGTTGTAGTGAAATTGATGACAGAATCACCTTCTTACTTAACCAAAAAAAGAAGGTAAAATTATGTGATTTTGTTATAACTTGTCAAATGTTGATTGTGAATTCACATTGAATGATCTAAAAACTATCATTTTTAATAGATGACATACAATTAACATATTAATAAGTTAGGAGGGACTTTACTTGACCTATTTTTTCTCTTTTAGATAAGCCATTGAACATTAAACTTATTTGTCATAAAAAATCACTTATATTTAGTTTTCAAGTTTCAACCCTTAGTTTATAGATTGAGTAGATACAGTAATATTTTATGTCTGCACGTATAAAAAGGAAAAAAATACTTTTTTTTAACTCTCTACTCTGTTTACAACCAACAAAATTAGTTGAAGACTGCTATATTGTCGTGGAGGTACTATGTGAGGTATGATACTTAGTTGATCAATAGAATTTATGTTATTTTATCTCATTGATTTAAAAGTGGAGTTTTTTCATCTTTTTTTAAGAGACTTATTATATTATGTACAAGTGTTGAAGTTTGCACGATCTATTATTGTCTACTTTTCAGATTCTTCTTTATGGTTGTCTAGAATTATTTCTAATCTTTGTACCTTTTTTCAGTAAAGCTCATGCTTTGTTTGCACTTTGCGCTTAAAGCCCCAATATATCTTAGAACTTTTTTGCTCTATTTACATTTAATAGCATTAGGCTTGACTGATGAATAATACCAAGTGAAGCCTCGATGTATATCAAAATTCGAATAGTTTCTTCCTATTGAGTAAAAGGGTGTTGAATAGAGTATATAAAAAAATTAGCTCAATAATAGAAGTTAGCAGAAGAGTGGATCCCAAATCTTGATATTGCTCATTGAAAGAGAGCTTCACTCGATGAAGTCTCTAGGCTAGGAAAGAGATATTGATAGGAACTTATTAATACCATAACTTGTTTAGAAACTTATCCTTGTATTGGGTATTCTTGCTAAGATACCAAACTATTGTGTTTGAGTAATGAGCATCATCTATACATTTTCAAATAGACTCATCTTCTTGTTCTATTGGTATAATATTAATGTTCATCACTTCTTTAGATCTGTTGCAAATGTGAACCAACCTTAATGTATTACTGTAGAGTGTGGTAACAAGAATGTGAGCAATGTATTATTGCCAGACAAAAGACTTTTTGTAATTTATTTAGTTAATATTGTGAATAAGATTTACTACAATGTTCCGCTATATTGTCATCTAATTTGCTAATTGTGTCTTAAAGAACTTTAAAACCTTCTAAACTCTGACTTTTCTATGATCTTTACTTATGTTGTAGTATTTTTGTTGAGTGGTCTGCTTCTGATGTATGGTACACTATGTTTGTTTAGATTATTGTATAGATTAGTGGTCCTCTTTTTGGAACATGGAATTCCTTGAAAACTGTCCATTTGGAATGTACCAGCAAAATTAAAAGCTAAATTAGCAAAATAATCTGCTAGAGTGTTTTTGTTCCTTTGGATGTGCTGAATTTGAACAATTCTTACTTTTCTTATCATTTTTATCGAGTTGACCTCCATTGTCACACTCCACGGGATATCTCAATATCTTGTATGTGAGATGCCTATTCAAGAGATAAAATAAATTCACTCTAATAGCAACAACTCCTGTAAGTAGTCCTCATTCCTTTGACACCTGTCTAGCTTTTCAATCGTAAAGCAAAATGTAGAAGAGCTTAGAAAAGGATTTTCTTTAGAATCCCAAATAATTATAATCACTATTTTGGGCAGCAGGAACGACGTTTCACAGAATATATGAATCGATTTACAAGTCCAATGCCAATGGCTTGGTTCCCCGTTTTTTTATTTTTTATTTAGAAAAAAAGGACAAAATGTCTGATTTTGGTTCTATATATGTGAAAGTCGTGTTAAATTATGGTAGAGATGCTCTATGTTTCTTAAGGTGATTGTAATTATTTATGCTAGTGAAATATTTTTGTAAGTTAGTCATGGTAGAGATGTATCAATTCTGCATGTTCCTTGCAAATCTTTTGCAGATATAGATGATTTGCAAACCACATGTCGCAATCATCATTATTAAACAAACTATGGTTAACTTTCTTATAAAAGGCGTTAAGTTTTGTATAAAATATCAAAACCTATGACATAACAATTATTTTGGTTAACTGGTGATTGTCAAGCTTGGATCTGATACTTGATAGCGATTTTCTATGTTTAAAGTTGGAGACACAATTATACAGATATATTGCAGTCTGATTTTGAAAGGGCTAAAAGTGTGTTTCTATTATTTATGTTTTCTGTTGCACTTGCAGATTAGACTTTCATTTTCACAGAGACACTATTTTCAGAACACATATTGTCACAACTTTATGATTGACAGAAATGATTGTAACAACCCTCATATTTTAAGCTTGGGAAAAAGTGAAGGTAAAAAATCCCTGAAGGTTTGACTCTATAAGCCTATCTATGACCCCTAAAGTAATTCACAGATCGTAGGTGACCTCGTGAAAACTTCCAGGAAAAAATGAAAATTTAAGAGGGGTCACTGGAATTTATCTACGATGTAATAGACGAGTCATAGAATATTCCACGACTCGTAGATTAGTATTGTGGAAAAGGATCTGAAGGAACCAAAAATTTGTTTAAGAAAGGAAGCATGTTACGAAGGACTCTACGACCCGTATGTATTTCTACAAGCCGTATGTGCAATCTTGAAGAATTTCAATAGCTAAACTTCTATGACACCCCAGTCTATGAGACTGTCTACGAGTCGTATGTTATTCTACGACCCGTAAGAGGGGTCTCATGGATGACTTTAGCAGTTTTTAATGAGGGTATTTTCTACTTTTTCAATCCTCATAAGTCCTAAACTATGTTGTTTTGGTATTATTAACTACCCTAACAACTTGTTTGGATGGTGGTTTGTCATGGTTTCATAATGTATGGTATCATATAGTATGGTAAAGTATTGTACAGTACTGTACTGTCCAATGTTTGGATAGACTGTATGGGTTACTACTGTTTAATGATAATTTGTTGTTTGATTTGACTGTATGGTATTGTATCATAACTTGAAAATTTACAAAAATATCCTTAATTATTATAAATATTAAATTTATCAATATTTTTTTAATAACTTTTTTTAAAAAAATTAATACATAGAATCAAGTAAGGGGAACATACAAGCTAATATATTTCTAATCCAAACAAATAACACAAGAAGATAAAAAAATAAAAACTTAAAAAAATGAACCTAAAAAAATAGACTAAAACGTTTCAAAAGTTTCAAAAGTTGATACGGAGGAAAATAAGTAATACAAAAGCAGTACATATATTAGAGTAAAGTTTGATAAATAATAAAGGATAATGGATAAATTAGAATTATTTAAATTTAAATAAGGGTATAATTGGAAAACAAATAAGAGAACCATGGGATACCATCAAATTGGTGGTTTCAAAAAGTGGGGGTTTTCATGGTTACAGAACCATGGAACAAAACCATACCATACCACTTAATTAATGAAACAATCAAAACAAACGTGGTTCTCTTACTAACCATACCATATCATACCACCAAAAACCACCATCCAAACAAGCTGTAAATGATCTAGTACCTATAAGAACTATTTCTAATTCATTCAAAGACTTTAATTCTCAAAGTTTCTCTCAAGGGTTTCCAATATTTCTCTCTCTATGTCAAGGGTTCCATTGAAGCCAAAGTTGTAGGTTGACTAAGGATTTTTCTAGATTTATCACGTCAATTATAGGGATTCTATTTGAGGTATGTAGGGTATCATTCACATATTAGTTTCATCCATGAAGCCCAATCCAAAACCTTTTTTTTTTATGAAAGTTTCATGATGACTTCTTATGGGCTTTTAAGCCATGAATTCTAAGGCATGAATTATGATTTCTACATGATGATTAAGACTACTTATGCATGAATTATTATGAATTCTATGATGTATATGATTTTCAAGAAAAAGTATATGATTTCAAAGTGTCCATGATTACGGCTTAATGATTTGATGTGAGTTCCTTTACTAATAATCCAAATCGATATAATTGCATGTTTTCTCTAAACCTTCTATCCAATTGCATGATTTTGAATCAATTGCTCATGATCCCACACTTATCCCTAGTCTCATATGATAACGCTATGAATTTTCATGATTATGATTTCAAGTACGTAAAAACATGTTTTATGACCATGATGATAGTATCAAAGCTATGATGATGTTATGATGAAGAGGGTAATAAGAACCCTAAATGTTATGATGATGTTAAGGTAGTGATGAACCGCGAAAATGCTTATCATTTAACACTTTTCTAGTTGAAATCTTTGTGAATTCTCAAGCAAATTGTTGCGTTTAATGTTCGTATAGTTTATTTTGCAGGAAACTCAGGCTAGGCACGAGAAAAGAGCAAAATGGAGCTAACTGTGCCTCAAACAGGCAGGCTCACGGACCGTTTACTCTTTAACGGGTCGTGGGACTGACCGTTAAACGTAACAGAGAGAGCCAGTATGGAAAGGAAGCAAAAATGGGCATAGTCTAAATTAACGGGAGGAGAAACGGACCGTTGACATGTTGATGGGTCGTGTAGTGGACCGTGACAGGTAACAAAGAGCAACTGAGGAAGGTTGAGGAAAAATGACACAAGTCTAGGTACACGGAAGGACAGACGGACCGTGAAATCGTAACACGGGCCGTGCACCAGCTCGTCAAATGCAACAGAACCTTGGTCATAGGAAGCGAGAAGATTTGAGGCCAAGAAAGATTACACGGAAGAGGTGACGGACCGTTGGCAGGTTGACGGACCGTCTATCGTATCGCTGAAAGTCACAGAACTTTGGCCGAAATGCACCAGTGAGAAATAAGTGAAGGCATTCCAGACGGACCAATTGACAGGTAGTTTGACTTTACACGGACTATTACGTGTCTCGTTAAACATCACAGTGAGCTGAAGGTTGGACGACTGAAGCCCAGAAGTCTAAGTGTGCCCAGACGGTTGGTGACACGGACCGTCAAAAGTCAGACGATCCGTTTAGTTGCCGTTTTCGCGTGCTGACGTCAGATTTTCCTATTTTGTCTAGGATTTATTTTTTAAATCATATAAATACACTTTTATTAGGTCATTTTGATTATTATTACGACTGCTAGGTATTGAACAAGAAGCTTTTTGGACTTGAGCTATTACTTTTGTAACTTTTTGCTATAATTGGTTCATTGAATTACGATTACAAATTGTGATTTCATTGGTTTTCCCAACTGTAAGTGTAAATCATGTCTTCTCCATCTTGTTTCAATTTCGGTTAGATAAACATGCTAGGCTAAACCCATAACTACGGTTATTGTGACTATGATTACCGAAGAAGATAAGCAAATTTAGGGGGGAATGTTGGCAGTGACCAAAACCTACACCACAAGATATCTTCACTTGAATCAAAACCTAAATGAGTCGATGCGTTTGGGTAAATTTGTATTCATTACTTGCCCGAGAGGGAAGTAGTGATTAGGAAAAGAGTCTTGGGGCAGAATTCGGGGTTTTTAACCTAGTCTAAGTACTTGAGACCGAGAGGTG
>JBCEWC010000997.1:0-46030 GCA_038996855.1 Solanum aculeatissimum
AGCTCATCTACATGGGCTTGCAAGCAAGCATCATTACATGTCATTATGGTGCAAAGCACCCATTATGCTCAAAGAGCTATGGCATGGGACATTGTGATCACAAGTCAAAAACATTACATGAACATACGTTTCAATCAAGAGTTTCCATCATGGGTTCCATAGGAACAAAACATGCACATGTCATGAATGAGATAAAAGATCATGGGTAATGGAATTCAAACTTGATTTAGCAATTTGAAATACAATTGATCATAAAACATGTAAAAATCCATGAATAAATGATAATGCAAGTTACCCATGCTTAATTAAATCATGAAATTGAACATTCAAGTTGAACAATAAGGGTTTCATAAATCATCCATGAATTCAAGTGTAAAATCATATTTAAATCACCTAAAAACTACAGAACTCAAGTCCCAACACTAATCTACAACAATATTGGAAGAACCCAGAACTAATTGAAAACTTGAAATCAAATTTAAAGGGTTAGGGTTCTTAGGATCTTCAAGGATGAAAGGGGATGCTTGAATCAAGTCCCACATAACTTAATTCCACCAACAATTAACAACATCAAACTTAATCAAGGTCTTCTTCCCCAAATTCTACAAGCTTGTTTCAATGGAGGCCAAGAGAGTCTTAGAATTTTAAGAGTTTGTATAGGAGAGTTTGAATGGATGAATGATGGTTTGGGGAATGTTTTAGCGGTTTAGGAGACCTTAGGGAACCAAAACGGGGCTTAGGGAAATGTTAAATCATGAACATACCATTAATAAAACATAAATTTCTGAGACTAAGCAGAGTGAAATGGCAGCTACAGTGCCCGTTCAACAGTGGACGAGCCGTTTGGTCCAACATCAACCAACACTTAGATAAATGTTCAGCGCAAACTCTCGGAGGACTTTCTGTAACACTTCATGAACAAATTGATGGATCGTCTGAGGTGTAACTGGTCGTGTGAGGTCCCGTCAAGCCATACATAGTCCCCTAAAACATGTCCAAGGCTTGGCCTAGCCACTTAAACTCAATCTGTGGCCACCAAAACTCAACCATGACTAGTAGTACACTATATAAGACCAATAATAAGGAGATTTTGAAAATATTCGGGTTGTTATAGAGATCTTTTACCAAGCCCTATACAATAATAGCCAAGTGGTTACTGAAACTATCATAGGAGGCTTATTTATAGATCAACCATTTTAAGAGGTTGCAGAAAGGATAAAGACAGTGGTCAAGAGAAATCGTGCATGGGAAATGAGAGATTAATCAACTATAAAAAAACTTGTTCTCAATTAGTACTAGTTTGGCACAAGCAGAGCCATGTGAAGAGGTGATGCAAGATCTTGCTCAAATTATTACCAATGTGGAGTTGCTGATGAAATAGAACCAAAAATGTGTGAATGTAGTATCTTATCAGCCTCTACGACCACCCATATACCAGGAGCCTTATTATGAGGAGGATACTTGCTTCGTAGTAGATCAGATGATGGGTTTGTGGACCAATTCCCAAGGGTCCAATCAGGACTATTGGCGCAAAGGTCAAGGTAACCAAGGTCGGAACTACAACAGGGATGGTGGCTTCAGAGATAACAATCATGGAGGTTACTATGATAAAAACAGGGGCCAGGACAGAGATGTTTATTGGGGATGCAGAGATGGCTAGAAAAATGATCTATATGTTCCACCACATAACCAAGATTCTTGGATTGGAAGCTCTAGAGTTGAGAAGATGTGTGATCGCCTGTGGAAAAAGGTTGACGCTCAGGATGAGACATTAAAGGGGATGAAGTATGATATCTCTAGTATTAATTAGAAAATAGAGTCTCATTTTGTTGCCATCAAGCAGCTTGAGCAACATTTCAGTAAGATGTCAACACAGCTCAACCAACACTATAAAGGTACATTACCCAACAACATAGTTAAAATCCTAAGAATGAGGGGCAATGTATGGTAGTGACTACACGTGGTGGAAAATAGACCATTGACCCTCCAATGTTGGTTAATGATGACGATAATTGTGAGAAGCTGGTTGAAAGCAAGGATACAGAGAGAGTAGATGTTCATATTAAGAATGGGGAGAGTCATGCAGCGCCAATGCCACAGAGGTTGAAACCCATTCTTAGACCTCCTCCTCCTTTCCATTAGAGACTAAAAAAGAAGGAGGAGGAAGGTATGTTCCAACACTTCATGAGGAAGGTAAGTTCCAGCACTCCATCAACATCCTTCTCATTTAAGCATTGGAGAAGATGCCACAAAATGCAAAGGTCATGAAGGACTTGGTTACAATGAAGTGTTCTATGAGTCATGAGCTCACTTAAGAGATTCAATATTGCAGTGTGATATCCACAAGGTCCTTGGTGCTGAAGCGAGAAGATCCCAAAGTATTCTCCATTCCTTGCATAATTAGAGAGGTTGAGTTCACAAGGTCACTGTGTGATCTAGGAGCCAACATCAATTCGATGCCTCTTGTAGTATTCAGGAAGCTAGGATTGGGAGCCCATACCCCTACAAATATACGGTTATTAATGGCTGACAAGATAGTAAAGAAGCCTATGGGGATATTATATGATGTTCTTGTCAAAGTTGAGAAATTCATGTTCCCCGCAGATTTTGTGATCCTAGATTGTAAGGTTGACTTTGAAGTCCCAATTATCTTAGGAAGGTCTTTCCTAGCTACTTGGCAAGCATAGGTGCATATAGAATGAAGCCAACTCAAGTTTGGATTTTATGATAAAGAAGTCATTTTCAACATCTGTGAGTCGATGAAGAGGCCAAAAGAGTTGAAGATGGAGGTTTGGGCCATTGATAAATAATCAAGTGGTCTAAGTCATGTCACGATAATAAATCAGACGCTACTTGGGAGGCTACCTAAGATATTTGATGTAATAGTTGTAGTTTTATTTTGTTTTTAGCTTTTTGGACTTGTAGGCACTTTCATTTTCTGCATTTGTTTTTATACTTTTTGACTTTGGACTAGTGGCATATAGTGTAACATTGTGCTCATAGAGATTATATAGGTACATAACGAAGCCAGTCATTCTGGGCTGAAGAAGCAACAAAACGTTTTTTTTTATTTGTTCTATGGGCCATGGTCTACACCACGTCCCGTACACTGATTCGTAGAACACTTCCAGTGAGCAAAAATATGTGCACTCCAGTTTATGAGCCAACTTTATGGCCCGTAGAAAATACTACAGACCATGAATTAGGCTCATGAACTCCAGATAAGTCTTCATACATTTTACTAAATGTTGAGGGTTCTACGACCTACTTTACGAGTCATATGTCACTATACGGCTTGCTGACGGGCTCGTAGAATCCTTCCCCTAAATCAAGGCCTTAGCTCACTATGATACTATGACCTACGGACTGTAGAATTCTCTATGGCCCATAGTTGGGCTTTTGTAAGACCTAGGCCCAGTCATTTAAATCGACCCGATCAAAGTATAAAAGGGGGGTAAAATAATTTTGACTACTAATTTCACAAAAAAATCCTAAATAACCAGACCCCTTCTGAAGCACTTAGCATTAGATCATCTTCCAAGCACCGTCCATATTTTTTGGATAAGTTTCTAGAAACTTTTTGGCAAACCTAGAGTTTACCCTCCTCAGTTCCTCTTTCAATTTTTCGCATCTCTGTGCTGAAATTCAATAATATCTTGGTCGTACAACATTTTAAAATACAAAATTTGATGTGATTAGGTCAAAATTAATTTATGGGCACAATAATTCGACTAGCATGGGTCCGAATCCATGGTTGTCGTTGTATGTTATTAGGTTATTATGAATAATGTGTTGCCAATGCTTGAATAATGTTGAAAAGCCAAAAATTTCTTAGGTGGCGATGACTTGTGTGTTTGAATGATATTATGTGAAAACTATGTCATCACATACTGTTGGAATTAAATAGACTATAATATTTGAAAATTGATATGTGATGACATATGTATGCTTTGGTGCCTAATCATTCAAATAGTGTTAGATTGCTGAAAGAAAATGTAAAATGATATTTGATGGGGTCATGTGTGAGTATTGCATAGGGGGTGTTGGATATTTACTAAAATCATGTGGGCGTGTATTTATGTCTTCCTTCTATGATGATTTAAATTTTAAATATGTCGATTTGGGACCCATCTGATAGGCTTGGAAGACCAAATGACTAGAAGTTTCACACCACAAGGGACTTCTACAGGCCATGGATCCGTTCATGAGCTATAGCTACCCCTCATGTGAAGATCAGTGACTTGAAATTTCTTGTATTCTATCAGGCAAGACCTTCTATGGTTCGTAGTATACTCTATGACTCGTAGATAGGTCTCATAGGGTTTTGCCTATACATGATTGAACATTGGAATCACATCTACGACTAAGTCTATAATTCATAGAATGTTTTACGAGTCAAATATAGCCTCATATATGCAATTACTGTAGCTAAAATTTATGTACCTGCCATCTACGAAGGATTTCTAAGGCCCTTAGTATTATTTATGGCTCATAGACCAGCGTTCATAGAATCCACTGCTAGTTAATTTTTTTTGTACTTTGTTGTATTTCATTTCTATATTAGTACACTCATAGGTTTGTGCGATATACGCTTTTCAGGTACTATGGCCCAAAGGCCCAGACGAGATGAGATACGAGCCATGAGGGAGCGACTACGTGATGAGCCTATATAATTCGAGGCCAATCCTGAGTCTAGTGGTTTGTTATAGGAGCTTGGCGTCCAGCCTGATGTTGGCGCCGAGTTACGATAGACACGGGTAGCTGCCAGACAGTCACGAAAGCCTCAGACTCAGGACATAGTAGTGCAACCTTCCCAGTTTGACAAAAGAGGCGATCGGCACAGTAGATCCATCCAGATGACCTTCTCTGAAGAGGGGTCAAGGTCAGGAGCAGGAGATAGTGCTAGCTCTGGAATAGGAGAGGAGTCAGATTCAGAAAATGCACAGTCCACCCCAATAATACCGTCATCCCCAGATGCCTTGACCAGTAGGTAGTACATACTAGGGATGCAAAGGGTGTACTAGGATGATATAAAGCATGATGAGTTGAGATGTCATGCTTGCACTATCTTCGAGGAGCCTCGAGTTATCACTACCACACTCGATAATGCCCCTGACCTCAGAGAGACTGATGAGGTATGAGTTGGAATTGTTTGCAGCCCAATTGAGAAAGAACTCCTCGATGATGGTCAAAGAGTTTTATGCATCATATGCTTCCTGCTCAACCCCAAAATGGAAGGCATACTTGATGCAACCTAGACTGACTTAGAGTATGGTGAGAAGCACTCCTATCAATATATATGAGGACACCCCTGTCATGTTCTTTTTGGTCCCTAGTATAAGGCTCCAATTTTCATAACTGAGTTCGACTACAGGTTGATACAGACTCGGGACCATATTCTGATGAGAGATATAGCTCACAGGGGCTCATTGATGAGATGGGTTACCGACCGCAATACAGCATAGGGCTAGGAACCTGAGTGGGTTTCTACTATATCGACACCTATAGTAAAGGCTTCATTCAGCTTCACCGATAAATTTTACTAGGTTGTAGTTAGATCGTAGATCTGGCTAACAGATGCAGATAATACACTTACACCAGATGCATAGTACTGGTTGTCAGCATCTTTGTTGGCTATGATATAGATTAGGCCAGGTTGATCGCAGAGAAGATACCAAGGCAGACGTGAAGATATTTACTTCTATCCCATTTCCTTTCTTGATATACAGGCTTTGCATAGCAACAAGGGTGGTTAGTATTCATGAGGGGTATACTCTGATAGATGTTCAAAGGATGTTGGATGCCAACCTGATAAAGGTTGATAAGAATCTGGTGGTACTTAGACAACCACCACAGTCTCCAGTTTATTCGCAAGAGATGTTCGCCACAGTTCCACTATCTGAGCCTCCATCTTCTTCCACCAGTGTTGCTCCTATCATAGAGAGGATCCCACAGACTGAGCAGACTGAGCCTGATAGAGAGGGAGGTCCTACTACTACAACTACTATAAATTTTGCGCTAGAGGTAGTTCCAGTATCTCCTTTAGGCATGGTATATGTGTCTCCGGACTCCATTCAGACCATGGCACAGAGGTTGGTTAGGACTGAGACTCAACTTACACAACTATTACAACAAATTTGGCTATTAGTCCACCAAGCCATTTTTAGGGCTGAGGAGCGCATAAGGACGCACTGTATGGCCACTATTGAGAAGAGATTGATACTAGTGCATGGAGATATAGATTTATTTGAGCGCAAAGTCAAGAAGAGTCGCTATTCACCCTAGTCTCTAGATCTGACTACGATAAAGACAGATTCAACAACCCCAAGCTGAGATGAGAGCAACAACACCAATGGTTTTTTCGACACTCAATCCTACTACAAAGGAATTTGTTGACTTATTTGCAACTGAAGAGGTACCACTCCATGCCTCTAGGAAGAGGCCCTGCTCCAAGACTAATGATATAGATGCCTAAGATGGGAGGCAGAGTTGACTGAGAAAGAGAAAGTAGCAGCTGCCTCACGAGCATCGATCAAGCATGAAATGGAACGACAGACATGACTGTAGGAGATGGTGAGTGGTTTTGGACCCTCTGTACATGCTACCACTACTGAGGAGACGACCATGTAGATTAAGGGTGGCCAGACACAGTCAGATACTAACACTTAGGCACCCAGGTATGTTTTCTTTTGACTTTTATGTTTTATTATTATATCTTTATGCATTGAGTCCAATGCATATCTTTTCTAATGAGGTGTAGGTAGTTATAAGCCTCAATGAAGTCTGAGTAAATTTGGCTTTTAACTATCTCAATTTTTTCCTTCTAAGGGGTTTTCTTGCATGTATTCTTTCCTTGAGGACATTTACTTTCTGTTGGACCGACCTATTTAGGATGTATAGGTAGTATTAGAGCATATTGTACTTAAGTCTATGGCATATGTTTGTTTTATTAAAAAAATGATAGCCATCAGAATTTTTTATTTTTAGGTTGTCTTAATAACATCCATGTGATCTTTACTAATTGATAGTGCTTGTTTTGATAAGTGAGGTGTCATTGTGATAAAAAGCATAATCTGAGAGTTTGAGTTTATAGTATAATTATAGGCATATGTATGAGCTTATTTGCATGATTCTTGTACTGTGTTTTAATTTACAACTTGCCCTATTACTCTTACTTAGATGTAAATTAGTTAGTTAGGAAAGGATCTGAGGTTGTTGTTCACATTAGTCCACATAACCTAAATAACAAACCGAATGCTTTATGTATCCCTTGATCCAAATATCTGAGCCATGGATGTACCTTTTTCTTTGTACATACCTAAGTAATCAAGCCTTGTTGATTGTGAAATGCTGAAATTTTCCCTAGTCCTTCCTTGAACATTGTGCACCTTGACTAAGGCAAAAAGCCTAAGTTAAGGGTGGCTATAAAAAAGTAGCCCTGGTTCATAGGTTGGATATTGTGCACCTCAACTCAGGCCAAAAGCCTAAGTTGAGGGTGGTTAGTGTAAGGGAGGTTAAAATAAAGGAGCTGGAAGTCAGTGATACATGAAATAAGGGAAAATTTCCAATAGGTTCCAGAAAAGATTAAAAACTACCTTAATAATGAGCTAAAAAGAAAAAGAATAAGAAAAATGAAAGGCAATAAGCTAAGAACTAGAATAAGGCACTATGAAAAGCTTGAAATAGGAGAGCTTAGATAAAATCATGTTGATAGCTTTCTCTAAAATGGGTGTAACTTGTTGCTCAAAACTCAGAATTTGCTGAATTTAGATGTGTTGGAAAGCTAATTAAAAGATCTTCAATTTAGTAGGTGATGTTTTACCTAATTATTTTTATGCAAGAAGATATGACCATTTGAAGTTTACCATTACATTAATTCATGCAAAAAGACTTAGCCAATGGAATTCCTCTAGGCTTGACTTGATATAAGAGATCTACAATGACTATAAACCATATAACTAATCTTGGATTGAAGGCTTGAAAGTGTATTTAGCTTTATCTTGAAGGTTCCACGGAGAAACTTCGACTAGAGCTTGAAAAGAGGATTAGGAAAGCATTTTAAGCGAGTGAATAAGAGGCTAAGTGTTATGGAGTTTATGGGGTGATATGAATAGCTTAGAAACTAGTTTTTGAAGGAAATGGAGTCCTCACAAATCATACCTGATAAGAAACACAACATGACTTAGCAAAATTACCTAGTGCACCTCCACAGCACATTTCACGAGCTGTAAAGTATACCACGACTTATAGTGCCTTTCATGGAGTGCAAGGGATACTAGTTTAGGTAAATAGTGCTCACCATGGATCCTTAAATGGTGTGGTGTGTGCCACAACCCATGAAGTGGCCTATAGTGTGCACCAGACTTGGCAGCGGCCCCTTTTAGGCTATGACAGCCTCTACAAGACCCTTCAAGAACTATTGTGAATTCCACATCTTATGAAGGTATCCTTAGAAGGTACCCCTGGTAGAATATCCTTATAAAAGCTATAGACAACCTTGGTTTACCCTTAGAAGTCTGAATACTTGCAACACTTTTCCTCGAAATGAAATTTCTAGCCTTGATCCAATCTTATGACTTGCAGGGTATTATAATTTAACTCTGCACCCTACAGATCCTAGTAAGAATCTTAGTTGCTGATTGTTTTTTTATGTAGAGGTGATTTTGGTTATCAGATATTAAGGTGGGCTCTTGGCATCTAGAGCCATTGATTTCCATCTACTTTTTTCTAGGCTAGGCATTATATTGTACTTAGAGATAACCTATATTGATGTTGTACTTGTAGAAGCTTTATGATCTTTTTTTATTCGATGCTCGATTACTGATTGATGTTGAGTCTTGGGGTGGCTTCTTATGTATTACTTTGTTGATTTTCTCTTTGTTCTCTTGATTTTGAGCTCTTAACTTCTTAATTGACTCGATGTGATAGTTTGTTACCTATGCTTTTAGGTTATGGTTTAGGCTTACCTATTGGTGGATTTAAGTAGGTTCCATTATGCCCTAAGAGGGTGAATCATGATAAGTTTGTATTAGAACTCTAGGTTGACTAACATCATTGGTGTAAGAGTAATGCCTAATAAAGTCTCGCAGATCAGTGAAGAGATATCCAGATCCCAATCTTTGGGAGGCTATAGGAAATTCATAGGATATTTTTCCCCTCATCATGTGTTTTTCCATGAATAACCTCTAAAAATACTTCTTTGGAGCCCATGCTTCCTTAGTTTAATAACACAAGGCTTGCAAATGACACAATTGGAGCATCAACATATTCTACTAAAGTTGTAGCAAGTGGTTCTCACGATGGAGATAGGTTAGTTGTTCCCTAGAAGTGCTCATCGTCTATTTTAGAGTATGTTTTTAGGTATCTTGAGTGGGCTAAACGTACTCCCACCTTCTTTTCTATGGAGTAAGATTTAAGTTAGGCATTCATCAAATGATTATCTTGGCCACTTTTTTTGCATAGGTGCACATAATAGTAGTTGAGTTTATATTTCCTTAGGTTATAAGTCATGTGATAGCCATGAAGCAGACATTTCTTGGGACTTAAAAAGATAAAAGTAAGGGGCCTCTTCATTAGTGCAATGGCAATAGCATTCCACTCAAAAAATAATTATTAGTTTTGTAAGGGTCTTTTTCCTCCTCAACCTATCAACCCTTTGGTTGTAGCCTAAAAAGGTCCTGAGATAAGCTATGGTTCTTGTAGTAGATAGAGTTGAGGTTTGTGTTCTCAAGGCTTGTAATTTTTACGTTCAAGTCATGTGATTCCTTCATTTATATTTGGGTCTTGTTGGCCATGCATAGTGGATCATGTTATGACTATGGCAAGCTAGGAAATTATGTTAGAGAATTTTCTACAACTCTACAGCCCCACAAGTTCAAGGCCATGGAGTCTCAATATAGTTCGAGAGGGATGGTCCCCTAGGTGTTTGAGGTGCTTTATCAATTGCCAAGGAAAGAAAAGATGTTTATTATATTTTTATACTGATCTTTAAACTACATAGCTTTCTATAATTATGGAGGGCTTGGACACTAATCTTGAGTGTGTCGTAAATAGAGGTTGATCTTTTAAAGATCGCCAATATGTTTGACTCACTAGGATAGGGTTATCAAAGAATATCATTTGTGGAGAGCTTGGCCTTCAATCTAGATTGTTTCTCTAATGAGGGACTACAGAAAAATTTGTTCAACTAGGTTGGTCTCATGAGTTTATGTCGCTCTTAGGTAGAGATGGTACTCATAGTGCTTCTAGTGTTAATTTAGGTTTTCTAGATGAGGTCGATCATGATTTTTCATGAACTTTTATAAGACAATCAGATGTTAAGGATCAAAGTATCAATTATATTTGTATGAATTCATTGCTTATTTGTTTTTCAATTGCGTTGTGTAGTTTTTTGGTCTTCATACCAAACTGTGCTTACTTAACTCTCTAAATTTATCTTGTGACTATTGTATTAGCCTTTCTTTGATTTGATTTATGTTTCCTAGTGTTGTAATTTATTTCTTTTAGTAGTGGATCACATCTATCTTATGTTTATGGATAGAAGTAACAGTGGAACCCTTAGCTGGATTGGTTTTCTTCACTTTTGCCCTCCCTTTGTTGGTTGCTTTAGCTATGCGATAGGAATGTGCTTGTTAGGTGGATAGACTAGATATTCCCAAGGTTTGTTTTGTGGTTTTGTTAGATCTAGATGTCTTAGAAGGTTGTATTAGTTGATTTCCATGCCTTTAGATTAGTGGTTTAGAGTTTGTGGTTGAGAGAGTTGTGTGTGAAAGATTGTGTAGCCTTTGGTAGACTATAGTATTACTAGTGGGTCACTTCCTTCCTTCACCTTTAATCTTTTATTTGTTGCAATGTGTGTCTCAGTCATTTGATCTTTATGAATTCATATTTTGAAGTATATGGTGGTTAGTTATGGATAGATGAATTTAGAGGTATAGTTTCTTATTATGTTTTATTAATGTTACAGTCGGTTATATGCAATAGTGGTGGTAGCTTTTGAGATGGAGGTTGGTGATTTAGAGTAAAAATTGTAATGTTCTTTGGTAGTTTCAAACATAGGAGTTATAGATTTGGTAGGAGGATGGAATATTGCTAAGTAGGTTCATCTAAAAGAAAAGTCAAATTAATTTATGAGATTTGTGGTTTTTTTTTTGTTCAGATTTTGAGGTCTACTTTCGTTAGTTCTAGCAACTTATGATATTTGATGGGTGAAGTTAGGACCCTTAGGCCATTATTACTTAACTGATTGTGTCTTTTTTCTTTGTACTATCTTAGTATTTTGCATATTAGAGAAGTTGGCTTTGATTTTTGATGGAAGAGTAGCTTATGGGCTCAGTGCAACCTTTTCGTTAATGATGTGATTATCACCGAGAGTAGAGTGAATAGTTTTAGAAAATGGTGTTTCAGCTTGAGATTAATGGTTCTAACAACTAAGGATGGATTTTAGGCATTGATCTAGGTTGAATATCTTTTTTCCTATATTATTGTTCCTCGTTATTAGATGTGGTATGTACTCCTTCCAATTTTTGGGTTGTGAGATCATATAGATGGAATTCAAATAGTGTGGGAGATATTTTGGATAGCTAAGGATTGACAAAATTCTCTTGTTGGTTAATAGATGTTGCATTTGTAACTTGAGGCAGATGTTTCAACTGGTGAGATTAGATTGCTTCTGTTATAGTTTTTTATTTGCGTACTTTGATGGTTTTGATATGGTTTTCGTTTACTCAAGTGATTCTTGTAATTTTGGTTAGGTTCAATTTAGTCAAGTGGGTCTGAGAGTCAAATAAAGGAATTGAAGGAATTTTGGAGTTTTGAAGTGAATTTAAGAAATTTTCTCTAAGCTTTAGTTATGTCTAGCGTTGATCAATTCATGAGGGTGCTTAACGGTCTAGAAAATCAGACAGGCCCAGTATCCTCATCCTTATGTGCTTTAAGGCTATAATTATCCTTCTAGTGTTGTAGATGAAAGTCCTTTTAGTAGTTTCTATTATAATGACCCTCTAGGTCATTTTCCTCATTTTTAAAATCTTTTTAGCATTTAGAGCTTTTTTATAGTGGCCCCAAGTCATTTATGACTTTCTAGCATTGATAGATCAATCACTTGCGCATGGGTTTTGTGCAATTGTTTGTGTTCTAAAGTGCTTCTAAAACTTAGATAGTTGACTTCGATCAAGATTTAAGGTAAACAACCTCAGAATGAAATTTTTAGGGTTCCATTAGCTCTACAAAGGTCAACTTAGGCTAGAAGAAAAGTTGGCTCAATTCGCGAGGCTTTCAGTGTAAGTTTGTGCTATTAGAAATTTTAACCATTAAGCTTTTGCTAAGTTTGACCTTAATCAACATTCTTAGAAACCATAATTGGATGAGAATTCCATCAGCATAGCTAGCTCTTGAATCTTAAGTTTGATCTCGAATGACCTTTTATGCATGTACTGAGGCTTACTATCTAATGTCAACCCCTTTTGTAGATTTTAATTTAAAGTGGTGCTAGGGCATATGATCAAATTTTTTGTCGAAATGACCTCTGATGAAAATTTTAACTATGCCATTGAATTTAAAATATGGAATTTGATAGGGCTTTATATTTCATTTGTGGATACGAGGATATGAATAAATCTAAAGCACACCATCGGGGAATTACTTAGCAAACCAACTGATGCAACTCAACTAGTGCAGGCCGAATGGGCCTTCGTTCGGGGGCTCTAAGGGTCATATTTGTGGAGCTTGGACATCTAAGCCTCCATATTTGTGGGGTGCCTTTCGTGTTTATGAGATTCTATCAAACTGATCCTCCATGTTCATGGAGAGTCTTCTTGTGTTTAGGCTACGATTGTGAACCTTTGTATCAATAATCGCGATTAGCATTTTTTACTAGTGTTTTAAATGAGACCAGTATTGCTCCAAACTATTCAATATTTTTTCAATTTTAAAACTTGTAAAGCTCTTCTTTAGGTGATTTCAAGTCTTAGGTGCTAGTATTAATCATGGGTTCATTGTGGATTGAAGGTCAGTGCAAACTGCCCATTCGAGGTAAAATTTTGTCCCTAAGGTGTTTCTAAGCTAATTTTGAGATGTTATGGACTTTCTTGCATTAACTAATTTCCTTTATTTTTTAGCATCGAATTGTGTTCCATTTTGGAGCATTAGCCTAGTAAAATTTTTAGAACCTTTTTATAATGTTAATTCTAGGATACCCATCGTGGATCCCACAAATACGTTTTAGACCCAATTTTTGGCCTGACTCTAAATAATCTGATTTAGATTTTAAAATAGTCGTATTAAAGTGGAGATAAATATTTTGATAGTGTGGAAGCAATATTAGGCAATTTTGGAGATGGATAGCTCTCGTGTAGTGGATTGAGAGGGTGTGTGTTCGACTTCAAGGTTGGCAGCAATCTTCTTTATTGTCTAAGATTTATTAGATGCTGTACAGTATGAATTTCATGTGGATTCGGATTGTATTTTTTAAGTATTTAATTTTCATCTAATTTATCCTAATTTCTGGATTTATACTTGAATCTTATACTAGTGTAGTTAATTGAAGACCTCAGTTTATGCTTGGGGTCTTAACTCTAGTATTATTTAGTTTGAACATCCTCTTCACATGTTACTCGGGTTACCTTAAACTATATTTTAGCCTTTGATGCTTGGGTTGAGTTTTATCTGCTCTTGTAGCTAGGTGTGGCTTCTAGTAAGGCTTACTTTGGATTGAGTACCCTATACTAGCACCTGACACTTTAGTGTTTTGTTGTAATCATAGGATTGACTTATTTATGCTTAGTTATAGACTATAGCTTAAATTATTTTAGTAAGGAGTTGATCCTAGAGATATTTTTCTCCCTACTTGTTTTTTAGTCATCTCTTGATTTCATTGATTGTTGTGGATTGGTATATTGGGGTAGGATAGCACCCTTTGACTTACTCTTTTAATTCTGAGCCTCTTGTGATTCCATAGCTTTTATGTTTGGCAGTAAGCTGGTGATACATTATTGAGTAATTATTAGATTATCTAGTTTGTCCTGATGCCTAGTTCTAGGAGAACTTAAATCCCAAGTTAGTTTCTTTCTCCATTGCAGTGTAGAGGTAGTGATATGATATCTTGACAACGTGTGCCTTATTTGGGTACTGTTGATGGAATGTATTGCATTAGTTGTACCTTCTCACTTTTTACTGATCCTAGGTCATGCAATGGCTCATCATTATTATGCATGGAAAGGATGGTTTTCACATCACAGACATTAAACTAGTTTTTATGGGAATTGTACCACCTAGTCTCTTGGTTACTGGATTTTTGATAATTATGAGGCATTAAGGATGTGCACTGATTTACTTTGTGGGTATGGAGGCATCTGGGATAACCTTAATTTTACTTGATTAGACGACGTCTCTTCACCTTTTTCTCTATTGATATGGCTAGTTATTCCTCTAGCACCACTGGCGAAAATGGTTATTATAAGACCTGGTTCGGGGCCAAGAAATATTTATGGACTACCCAGATCTCTCATGGAGACCTCTAGTAGGGGCACTAGTATACCTGAGGAGGGTATCATGTGAGTCCTACCGTGATGGCTCGACTGGGTAGGTCTATACACTTTACGACTATTGATATGCTCATAAGTTCTAGTGGGTGGCTTTATCCATGATGTGAGGTTTGAGATTTGTGTCATTGATGGTTCTACTGCATATCTTGCATTCACATACATTGCCTATCACCAATATATTTGTTGTTGCATGGTAATTTTAATAGTATGGTATGTCAATTGGATTGTGTTTGTTGGTTGTACCATTTGGGGGTATAGGCATCCAGTTAGTTATTATTTGACTATTTTGGTATTTACATGTGTTGTACGGTTAGCTATTGACTTGTGAGTCTTGCTTTTGGTTTAATGTGACACTCTCTATTTGGTTGAATTGGGTAAGTCATTTGGATATTAGGTTTTATATACATAGTGTTTATTATCACTTATTCCTTGTTGAGTGAATCTCTATAGCTTGTTCTTATTGATAGCAGGTTTTTAGACTTTCTCATCGAAGTATGCTTCTTGATTTGATTTGTTTCCTATGTGTATCCTTGCTGTGTATACTTGTGTTGTACTTACCTTCTTTATATGTTGTTTATACTAGCTTTATTTTTGGAACTAAGTCGGTGTATGTCTGCTGAATACCATTTGATTAGTCCCTATACTACAATTCTATACCCTATAGATTCTAGTACGAGTCCTCACTGCGGTTTGGATTTTGTTAAGAGTTGTTTTTGGGTCTCAGATAATAGGGTGGGCCTCTAGTTTTTTAAGTCACTAAAATCCCTCTGCTTTTGTCTAGGATGCCTTTATGTTGTACCGAGAGATACCCTATATTGATGTTGTATTTTTAGATGAGGTTTAGTATTTTTATTAGATGTTCGATTACTTGTTGGTGCCAAGTATTGTGGTGAATTCTTGTGTATTACTTAGTTGATTTTCTATATCTTCTCTTCATTTTTATCTTTTTACTTCTTATTGTTAGCTTCTCCATGATTGCTTGTTATCTATAGTTTCAAACTATGGATTAGGCCTATTTACTTGTGGCTTGTAGTAGGTTCCATCACAGTGATCGGGTCTTGACAAGTAACACAATCTTTAAGAGTATAAAGACCTATTTTTGAGGTGATTGGCATGATCTTCCTTACTTTTTGAGTAAATACAAATGTCATTTATTATCACAATAGTCAATATATCAGAATATACCTTAAACACTCTATTTATGAGATTAATGAATGTTACAAGAGCGTTAACGAAAAATAATATATGACAAGGAACATAAACTAAACATTACGTGTCCTAAAGATTGGTTTAGGGATGTCATTTTCACTAACTTTAGGATGATGAAAACCATATCTAAGGTCTATCATGGGGAAAAAAGTGGCACCCCAAAGCTAGTCTAACAGGCCATCGATTATGTTGTTTTTTTCAACTAGAGATAATCGATACACATCCTAAAGAAACTACTTTCTTTCACAGGAAAAAGACAAGATCACTCCAATACTAGACACTCGGTTAGATGAAACTCTTATCAAGGAGATCTTTTAACTACTCTTTTCAACTTATTGAACTTGACTAAAGCCATTTTATATGAAAAATATAGAAATTATTTGAATCTCTAGAAGAACATTTACTACAAAATCTATATCTCTATCGAGAAGGACTCTAGGAAGATCATTGAAAAAAAATTCTTGAATCTCATTCACAATTAGAACTAACTAAAAGGGTGGTATCTCAACACTAAAGTATCTAACTCTAATTAAGTGTTAGATACACTTTTTATAAACAAACTTTTTAGCCTTAAGGTATGAAATTAAATAGACTGTAGGAAACATAGAAATACCTTTCCATATGATGGCTCATCAAAACACTAAAATTTTACTATTTGTTTTACAGTTGATTGCGGCATAACCTAAAATACAACAGATCTATGCCTAGAATTATATTAAAATCTTCCATATCTAATTAAATGAAGTAAATTGTGTTGTCTTTATGATGAATTAAAATGGTGCAATTTTTATAGACTTTTTTAACCAGAATAGACTCATCAATAAAAGTAGAAACATTGATAGGTTCTAGAATTAACTAGGGACAAATCTCAAACTTTTGGGCTATGTCAGGAGTCACAAAAGATAAGTTATCACCTGGATCATTTAAATCATAAGCATCAAAAAATAAGACTTTCAGCATGACAATAATGATATCTAGATAATTGTACTTATCTAAGAAGCTAGACATAGATGGTTTGAACCTCTTTCGATTCTTGATGTAGTGCCCTTTTGAATGGCACTGCTTGTGGGAGTTGCCGAAGAAGACTAGGCCTTTGTGTCCCTATTACCTTTCCTCCAAGATGGGAAGTCTCTCTAATAATTACCTAACTGCCTACACTTATAACACCAACTTGTTCCATCACAGCACGCTCCTTGATGAGGCTTACCACACTTTCCACAAGGTAGGTTTTGAGTAGATCCTTGTCTTACATAGTCCTACAATATTTTAGAATTTTGTGCTTTGAAATTCTGGATATTATGAAACCTCTGATTGTTCTTGTTCTCTTGTGTAGGTGCTCTAGCTGATGATAATGCAGGTCCAGGTGACCTATTTTGAAAGGACTTTCTACGATACTATTGATTATGCTTATGACTTGCAGACTTTTCCTCTAAATCTTGTACATCATTCTACTTATTTTCCTCAACTTATTGAGCATACACCATGATCGTAGAGATTTTCATATCAGTAATTAATGATATAGCATTGCACTCTTCTTAAATTTTCTCAATCCCAAAACAAACTTTCTCATTCCAAACCTCATGTCTGAAACCATCTTTGTAGCATAGTAAGTTAGTTGGTTGAATTTGAGACCATACTCTTTCATACTTATACCACCTTGGTTCAAATTCACAAACTCTATCCACCTTAACTTCTCTTATCTCTTAGAGAAAATGATTTATAAATGCTTCATCAAAACTACCCTAAACTACTGGAGCGATGTAATACCCTAGAAGTTAAAATTTCAAGTAAGAAAAAAGAAAATTTAGAATAGTGCTATAGTGTAGCGTCTATGAGATCCATTTATGGATCGTATATAAGTTTACGTGTCATTGATAGTCCCTCATGGATGAAATCCAGAGATTTGGAAAAGTTGACCTTGATAATCAAGAGGGGGTGAATTGAAATTTTTAAGGATAGTTGACAACTTATTAGTGATAGTCAACTAACCTACAAGTCAATTTCGCAGATCAAGTAGAAGAAACTTAGCAAAAATAAATATTGAAACAAAGAATTTTATACTAGTTCATAACACCAATGTGGTTCATACTTACAGTCCCCTTGGGTCACAAAGTGTTCCTTTAAAGCTCAACTGAGAATTATAGAGTACAAACTGTAATAACACTTAATCTTTTCTGATGCGCAGACTAGAACTTTATACACTCCCTGTATAGACTAGTCTAGAATATTTTTATTTCTCTCTTTTTCTCTATTATTCACATTTAGAGTACAATGTTTGTAATGAGTACAAGAGCAATACTAAGGCAAGGTTTTTTCAGTGAGACTCAACTTTTTTCAGTGAAAGAGAGCAGCGATATATGGACTTCCAAAATCTAGGCATTAGAGCTTTTCCTTGACCCAAGAGAATTCTTCCAATCAAGAATTTGTAAGATTCCTTGATTGGGATTTTTCAAAAATGGTTTGGATGCTTTTCCTTGTGTGCCTTGATCTCTCAATATTTCTTGATTCTTGGACAATCTCCGACTGTGTAATTGATAATTTTCTTTGGATATTATTCCTTATTCTCCTCCTTTATTCTTGGGCATAAGCAATAATATATCTTTTTTCCTTTGCTAAGAGTTGCTATTATATCTTTTTTCCTTTGCTTTGAGTTGCTATTCAGGTTGTCATATTGTGTTCCCCACTTTTTCTTTTTTTATCAATCCTACAAATACAATCATCAAAATCATTAGGTGTTAACTATCTCTCCCTTTTTTATGATGATATTTAAGACTATGAGAGAGGTTTTTATATGACTTCCTTGTTTAACGAGTTGGCTCCCCCCATCTTTGAGTTGTCTTAATATTTACAAGCTCCTCATATATTTGTGCATGCATGAACAACATGCTGAAAGATAACAACTTTTCTCCCCCTTTGCATATTAAAAAGAAAAACAACACATTCATATAAACATAAAGCAAAATGCATATTAACAAACAAAATATAGAGTGTGCCTCTAAGGCAAAAAGCATAAAATTTGGGGAGAAAAATCCCCAATACTACAAGCCAAAACAATTTTCTAGATATAACACTAATTAGCGAGGACCTACAAAATATTTGAGAGCATTGAGCACATTCTTATAGAATGAATCATAGGATAGCTCAACATTCTTAGACAAGGATGTGTAGGAGGTCTGAACAGAGACTACTATGTCATTGTTGGAAGAGTTGAATCCTGAGTTCATTGAGTTGACTTGCTTGATGAGTATTTACTAAGCGAACATGTTCATCCTTCAATTCATCTACATCTAGGCAAAGCTTCCCTATATCAGTTTTGGAATCCATGCTAAGTTGTAGAATCTGTGCAAGAGTTTCATGCACACTCTGCATGTTATACTTCAGAGAAGAAAGAGAGGACTTGATTTCATCTACCTCTTTGATGATAAAATCACTAAAGAAGAGTTCTCCAAGAGTTTCTCTACTATTTTTTCACTAACTGGTGCGTCCTCTCTTTTAAAAAACCCTAAAAACCTATTCATAATAAATTGAAACCAAAACCAATATGAAATAGGAAAAATGAGTCGACAGGCTCTATGATCAGGGTTACGGGTCGTACTGAGTGCTACAACCCAAACCGAGGCTTCATAAACTACATTCTTAAAAATAAGGTAGTGCTTCTGCGAGTCCTTTCTATGGGCCATATTCAGACTTACAACTCGTGTAGGGATTCGCCTGATGACTTTTCAGAAAATCCAAAAATCTGATCCTCAAGGTACGGATCCTAAGCTACGACCCATACAAATTTTCATGGCTCGTGTAACAGTTCGTAGATGTAACTTCAGAAAATAAGGGCTTCACTAGATCCTAATTAAAAAATGACTCTACGACTCGTGCAAGTATCCACGACCCATAGACTGTCTCTTACTCTCTGAAAAAGCTGCAATTTTGTAGACTTCAGCTCAAAATCACGCCAACTATGTAATCCTGCAAAATAAACATCAAACTGCATCAAACCCTGAAATCACTTTGAGAACACATAAAATTCCATGTTTTAAGCATCAAAATTATTGTATTTTGGAAGCACATCAACACCCTCACCTTAAAATTGTTTTTTGTCCTCAAGTGATGGACTCAATCTACCTAAGCAATATAGTAACACACAGACCTCAATCCAATGGCATACTTTATCTCAAAATCAAGTACAGATACCCATACTACTCATCAATGCATACCAGATAGTCATTAAACAAACCAATGCAGATCAATATATATGATAGTGCAACTATGACTAGGAAGGCCACCACAAATAAGGAACTATCACTAAAATAGCCTAGAATCAACAACGCAATGCAAGTGTCATCAAAACAATAAGTCTCACATCCACTCATGATAGTATTTTCAGATTCAATGTTTGGGACCACAAAAACTCACTAACACTCATAATGGATATTAAAACAATGTGATTAATACTATATACTTTCCCCTATACTCTCAACTATGACCTTTGACTACTTGGACTAGGATCACTACAAGACTTTCTTGGCTTGTAACGTAGGCTCAAGGGGCTTTGGTATGATGTTTTGGGAACATAGTGACTAATATATCTCCTTGACACTGCGTTATCCTACATTTTATCGCTACCAACACTTGATATTTATCAACTCATTCTCCCCTTTTTCCATTTTAATCTTTTTGAGTGCTTTATTATCATTCTTAGATCGTTGCCTTTTTTCACATTCTTTTTCTTTTCAGCTCGTTGCTTAGGCATATATTTATTTTTCTCGCACCCACAACATAATTTTTATCCGTTTTTCTTTATCAATAGCTTCCACCCCATTTCCTGTGACTTTTCTTACACCAGCCACCCTGAACTTAGGATTTTAGCTTGAGTTAAAGTGCATAATATCTAACCTATGAATCAGGGCCACATTAGGTAGCCATCCTCAACTTAAGTTATTTTCCTCAGTCATGGTGCAAAATTTTCAAGGAAAGACCAGGGCCAATTTCTGGATTTTCTGTCAACAAGGCTAGGTTACTTAGGTATTTACAAAGAAAGAGTAGATCTCATGCTCAAACATTCGTAACAAGGCTTACATTCTGCATTTGGTTGGTCATTTAGGCTAAGTGGAATAACATGAACAACGACCTAAGATCCTTTCCTAACTAACTAACCTACACTCTAAGTCAGAGTAACAGGGCAAGTTTTGCATTGAAACACAGTATAAGAATCATGCAAATAAGATCACACACACTTGGCACTTATTATACTATTAACTCAAACTCTCAAATCATGTTTTTTACTAGAATTAGACCTCACTTATAAGAACAAGCACTGTCAATCATTAAGATTACATGGTTGTTATTGACTACTCAAAAAATTTGATAGGTATCCTTTTTTAACTAATATATGCCATAGACCTTAGTATGATATGCTACTATTACTACCTACACATCCTCAACATGCCAGTTAAATAGAAAGTTAATGCCCTTGGGGAAAAAGAACACATGCAAGAAAACCCTTCAACCAAAACAATTGGGATAGTTATAGGTATTGGCTACTCAAACTTCACTAAAAAGAATTTACCTTGTCCTAAATGCACAAAATATAATAGAATTAAAGCATAAAGGTCAAAAAATATACTTGGGCGCCTAAGCGCTAGTTGTTGTCTATGTCTGACCACCCTCAACCTGCCTGGTAGTCTCCTCAACTGTGGCACCATATCCAGAGAGTCTAGTGCCTCTCATCCTATAAAGCTCGTGATCCTGTAGGGCCTGCTCATTTTCAATGGAGCCCAACCTAGCCATCTCAAAATACAGTGTCTCTATCAACTCCGCCTCTCATCTCAGGGAATCTAGATTATCTATCTCAGAATAGGGTCTCTACAGAGGCACGAAGTGGTACCTCCTCAGTGGCAAAAAAATCAATAAGTGCCTTTATAGTAGTGTCGGGCGTTGGGAATACCATTAGTGTTATTATAGTTTCTCTCATCTCAACCTAGAGCTGTTGAATCTCAGTCTACATCGTGATCAGATCAGGAAGCGGGGCTGAAGTGCAGCTCTACTCTACTCTCTGCTCAAATGCTCTTATGCGGCCATGCACTGGTCTTAACCTCTCATCAGCAGTGTTTGCACAGTGCGTCCTCATGCGCTCCTCGGCCTCTGAAATGGCCTGGAAAACTTAAGGCCTGATTTGCTATTGTAACTTGACCCGCTGAGTTTTCATCCTGACTAATCTCTGTACAATGTCACGAATAGAAGTTGCCAACATGTAAGCAATGCCAGCAGGTGAGATATTTGTAGGCCCAACCTCTAGGGTAAAAGTAGTAGTAGTAGTGGGACCCTCCTCTCTTTCAACCTCAATCTATGGGGTCCCCTCCGTGGTAAGAGCAGCAGTTGTGGAAGAAGATGGAGGCTCAGACGGTGGTGGTACGATGAACATCTCTGCTATATGGACCGAAATCTGTGGTGCTCGCCGGAGTGCCACCGATTTCTCATAAACCTTGATCAGTTTAGCATCTAGTGTTCTTTAAATGTCAATCAGATCATCCACATGATGAATACTACCGACTCTCGCTGCTAAGCACAGTCTATAAATCAGGCAAGAAAATGAGATAGAGGTGGATCTCTTCAAGGCCACGTTGTAAATCATCTCTACTATCAATCTGGCCAAGTCAATATCATAGCCAGTAAACATGTTGGCAACTAATACTGCACTATCTGATATGAGTGTGTTATCCGCATGTGTCGGCCGGATCTGCGATCTAACCACAACCCACCAAATTTTATTGGTGAATTTGAGTGATGCCTTCACTATAGATGTCTATGATGCAAAAATCCACTCATGATCCTGGCCCTACTCTACAATGTGATCGGTGATCCATCTTATCAAAGAGCCCCTGTGGGCTACACCTTTCTTCAAGATCTGATCCCGCGTCTAACTCAGTCTGTAGTCGAGCTCCGCAATAGACACTGAGCCTCATATTGGGGACCAAATAGAACCAGACGGATGGTTGCCTCAGATATATAAATGGATTCTACCCTCACCATTGTCCTTGTAAGTCGTGGCTACATCAAGTATCCCTTACCTTTCGGGTTGAATGTGCAATGGTAGTTGAGTATGATGCATAGAACTCTCTAACCATCGCTGGGGAGAACCTCCTTGATGGATCCGCTATCCACTCCAACTTGTATTGAGCCATGGTATCTCTGAGCCGTGGGATACTATCAAACCTAGTAGTAATAAGATCGGGCTCCTCGAATATGGTGGAGGCCCAGCGACCTCACTCATCATGATGTATATCCTGTTGGTACACCTGTTATATCTCGGCCACACACCATTTACTGGTCAAGGAATCTGAGGATGATGGTTCTTTTGGGTGGACTCTATAGCATCATACTCTGACTCCTCTATTGGACTAGAGCCATCTCCTGCTCCGGACCTTGACCCTTCTCCAGTGGAGGTCATCTAGATGGAGTTGTTATGTCTATCACCTCCCAATTCTATTGGGGAGGTGGAGAAACTATGACAAATATACGGGCCATCACTATCCATTTTGTAGACTCTTGAGTCTGTCATGACTCGATGCCCACATCAGGCTGAACACCAAGCTCCTCTACTAATCCACTAGTCTCGGGAGTGGCCTTAGAGTCTATGGGCTCATCTTGTAGCTAGTCCTAAATGGTCTGTATCTCATCACTTTTGGGTTTTGGAACCATAGTACCTATAATCACACAAGTAGCACACTTATTAGCCCTATAGGTATAGGAATGAAAAGCAAGATGATAGCCAAAAATAAGTGACAGAAGCACCTAAAAAGGCTCGTCTACGAGCTGTAAGGAAAACTACAGGCCATAGAAGGCCTTTGTAGGTGGCAGGGTACAGTAAAGCAAGTTACTGGAAGTGCATCTAAGTGACCAGGTATGGCTCGCAAAATAAACTAGGGACTATAAAATGAGTTGTAGATGTGGTTCTAGAAATTATCATCTGCATGCATCACCCTATGAGACCTATCTACAAGTCATAGTTAAAATTATGGCCCGCAGAAGATCTCATCTAATGGAGTCTCAGAAACCCCAAGTTACTTGTTCTTCATATGAGGGGCAACTATGGCTCGTGGATATTTCACGGGTCATAGAAGACCCTCGTGGTGTGAAGAATCTAGTAGCTTAGGCCACCAAATCCCATCAAATGGGTTTTACATCGATTTCATCAACACGGAAACACATTTTAGGTTAGGTCTCCCAAGCCTATCAAATGGGTTTTACATCACTTTCATCAACATGACACACATTTTTACTCAGCATTGAAGAAACTAATTTATGCGCACACATATTCCCAACATAGTAACCAATGCCCTACATACTTGACTATTTAAAACTACCCCGATAACCATCAAATCACACATGTAAACATAGTTTGACCACCTATTTACAAATTCATACGTACACAACACATCTCATTTCAAGAAAATAATTTGATTATACTTTTCATTACATATGATTTATGTGATGTCAAACAAAGCATATAAACACGACATAGATAATTTCAAAAATACTTTTTAGCATTATATGGGTTAATTCATCGTTGACCATACAATCAATTTCGACCAAACATGAATTCACATAGACAGGAACACTTTTTAGATCACACAAATCTTGGGTTTCTATTCCCAACAACATTCTGAATTAATAAAATAATTTCTGGGGTAAATTTAAAAATCAAAGTTGAAAACTTACATGAATTTTCTCAAGAATTCACAAAATTGAAGAAGGAAACTGGAAATTAAAACCCTAGGTCGCCAAAATCTCATCAGAAAGTTGGCCAGAATTTATGGTGGTAGCTGAAACGGTGGTTGGAAATTTTGGAGTAGGGGAAGGGTTTGGTATGATTGGGAAATTGTAACAAACTAGATTTTTTAGAACCTTGATTTGTTGATTGAGATCTGAATTGAACTTATTTTGGTTGGTTAATGATCTTCATGAATCTCCCTTGAATGGCGTATTCAAAGAAATCGCATTAGTTGAGTTTTTCTTGACGTCTTGTGGAAGTATTGACTTAAATGATCATAACTCTTAGAACAAGTAGAACTGGGAGGTCCATGACCTATCCAAGTAAAGCTCTTTTAGTTATCTTTTCAACTCACTTGGTTTAACTTTATTTGGAGTTTGGATGAAGAAGTTGGCGGCTTTTTTGTGGGACTGCCTGCACAAGGATCTTTTCTGGAAATTGGAATCTCATTTGGACCATTGGAAGGATCAAATTTAACTGGTAATATATCTTAGCACAGAATGAACTGGGTGGCCCCTTATATATCAAATTAAAGCTCTTTGAATTATCTTTCCAACAAAACTGGTTTCATTCGATTCTGTATTCGGAGTAAAACGTTATGCTCATTTGCGTAAGGACTGCCTGGACCATCTGTGAGAGCTTCGGGTTAAGATTTTAAACCCGCATTTTATTGTGGTATTTTTTATAATTTTATCCATTCCCAAGGGTTTTTATGACCTTCAAACCAATACTAAGCCCCAAATTAGATTTTATTCATTCATCTTCATTAAATTCATTCAAACCCTTAGAACTTCATACAAACAATTCTCTAAGAACTCCTCAAGACCTCCATTGAAGACTTAGCTTGGAAATCAAGGGAAGACTTCATTCATCATCAATTCTTCTCACTTTTCTTGGCTAATAAAGGTATGTGGGATTGATTCATGGTTCCTCTTTCAACCATGAAGACCAAAAATATTTCTTCTTCAATTTTGATGAATTTGCTCTCTTTGAAATTGGGTCTTTTAATTTATGAATAAATTAATTCAATTGAGTTGTGGGTTGTATTTTAATGTTGATTTAAAGATGAATTAAGCCCTAATTTTGTTGAATTCCATTGGATTTATTAAGGTTAAATTAACCATGAAAATCCAAAACTCTTCTTCTTCAATGTTTTTATGAAATCAAGCTTACTTTACAAATGGGTCTTTAAATTTATTGTTGATTTAATTAAAATGAAGTATGGGTTGTACTTATTATACGATTTTAAGATAATTTAAATTCAATTATCATAGTTTGCATTGAAATTATGAAGATTTGAATATGCATTGTTCCTTGAAAGCTTGTTTAGGCATGGGTAATTTAAATTGGATTTTTCTCATTGGTTTCACTTGAATTTCATATTGTATTATTGAATTAATATTTACTCTCTATTTCTCATGCATTCACCTCATAGTTTATGACATATGCATACATGAAAGGTTTAACTTGATAAAACTCTTGTTAAGGGCATGACCCTCTTGTTATGATATGATATGTTAAGGCTTGTGATCACATAGTCTCTTCTTATGGATCTTTGAGCATTTGGGGTTCTTTCACCACTTTGATATGTTTTGAAGGCTTGATATGATAAGCTATTTAGATGAGCTACTCTTATTGCATTGTTATGGAAAGTTTTGTTGGCTTTGAGCCTAAGTATGGATATGGATTTGATCATGTTTTGGTTTGGCTAATGATGCATGGTTTTGAAAAGAATGTCAACTCTCCATTTTAAAAGCTTGCATGGATATATATATGTATTCCCGTGGGATGAGGCTTAGTACTAAGGGATAGGAGTAAGGGTGGACTATCTCCAAGGGTCCATACTCCTTTCCGTCAAACCATGTGCCAACATGGGATTTCTCCCTAGATGGGATGACTTGTTTGTTTCCCCTTGTTGAAGGGTGATTAGGAACCTACCTGGCAAGTAGTCCGGATCCAAGTAGTAGCTCGCTCAAGTCTCCTCCGGTGTCGGTTGAGGTCACATCCCCGCTACAATATGATCTTAGGTTTCATTTCATGCATCATGGCATGACATATTGTTATACTATATTCCCTTTTGCTATGTGTATTCCCTTCGTATCACTTGTACCCTTGTCATCTTGCTTGGTCATACTATATTTTCATATGCATTGCATGCCCGCATACTTAGTACATACTTTGTGTTAACCCATACTTTTTATCTATATGTTCTAACAATGTAGGGGCTGGTGACGACTTCTATCTTCCAGCAGACGACGAGTGACATCCTTGGAGTTCTTAGCTTGTAGTGAGCCGTTTTGTTCAAGGCTAATAGTCACCTTCTATCTTCCTTGTATTTGTTTATTTTCTTATTTCATGTATGGAGGGTGAGCGCCAAACTATGTCGAGGCCCCGCTCTTTCTTACATAGAGGCTATGTTGAACACACTAATCTCTTGTACGTTGTATTATGCTTTATTGGGATATTATAACTGTTGGGATTTATTTATGGAAATGATGTTTCGATTATGCTTATGGTTATGCTTATGAGCTTGTGAATGTTGGGAATGTGCTTATGTGGAAAGTCCCCTAACCCGGTGTGCCCCCATAGTTTGAGTCCTACTTACCCACCCCTTAGAAATACTTGCTATGTACTATGTGATTCATGCTCATCCCATTCCCGGCAACATCCCCATAGGTTGAGTCCAAAGCCTCGTTTCCCTTAGAATTTTGTGTTATGTGTTTACTTTTTTGCTCTTTTGAACCAATGATGTTTATGATGATGCTATAATGGGTTGATCGAGGACTTTCAGGTTCTCTTTCGCCATGTCACATATAGGCCCCTATCTGGGTCGTGACAGAAATTAGGAAAGAAATAAGGGGTAATTTTATTTTCCCCTCTTTTTATATGTTGACCGGGTCGGGTGAGTATTGGGCCCAGGCCTTATAAAACCTCGACTACAGATCGTAGAGAGTTCTATGGTATGTAGATTCCTGGTATAGTAGTGTGCCAAATCAATATTTTGAAACATTGGCTTCACATACCCGTCTATGGCTTATATGTAGACATACAACTCGTAGATTGGGTTATATAAGCCCCCAATCCATAGATAAATTTAGGAATCTTACCTGGGGTCCACGAGCCCCATTCATGATCCATACTTTTATCTTAGGCTATAAAGTTGGCTCGTGTACTGGAATACATAACCTTTTACTCGCTAGAAGTGTTATACGTGTCATGTATGAGTTGTGGTGTGAACCATGACCAATAGAACCAGTCATAGAAGCACTTTTTGATTCTTCTTTAGCCAAAAATGGTTGACTTGGCCTTGTTCCTGCATAACCTTCACAAAGCACACTGTTACCTTATATGCCACAAATCCAAAGTCTTAAAAATTACAACAAAAAATTAAACCACCTATAAGTCCAAAAAGCTAAAAATAAAATAGAACTACTACTATTACATCACATATCTTAGGTTGACTCCTAAGTTGTGCCTTATTTATTATTGTGGCATAACTTGGACCACTTGATTACTCAAACATCATCAAGTGCCCAAATTTCTATCTTTAGTTCATAGGGCCTCTTCATTGGCTGACAGATGTTGAAGATGAATTCTTTATCATTCAATCGAAACAAGAGTTGGCTTGATTCCATATCCACTAGTACTCGCCCAGTGGCTAGGAAGGATCTTCTCAAGATTATTGGGACTTCGAATTCAACTTCACAATCAAGGATCACAAAGTCTGTGGGGAATATAAATTTCTCAACTTTGACAAGGACATCATACAATATCCCCATAGGCTTTTTCACTGTTCTATCATCCATTAATAATCGCATGCTCATAGGAGTAGGGGCTCCCAAGCCTAGATTTTTGAACGCTCTAAAGGGAATCAAATTGATGTTGGCTCTTAGAACACATAATGCCCTTGCAAACTCAACATATACAATTGTGCATGGCATGGTGAACGCTCTGGGATTTTCTCGCTTTTGCACTAAGGACCTTATGGATACCACACTGCAATATTGTAGCTCTTGAGTGAGCTCCTGGGTCACAGTCTACTTCTTGGTAACCAAGTCCTTCATAAACTTTGCATACCCAGGCATCCTCTCTAATGCTTCAATTAAAGGAATGTCGATGGAGAGTTGCGTAAGTATGGAGATGAAGTGCTAAAATTTACCTTCCTCCAACTTTTTTTTAGTCTCTAAGTGAAGGGACGATGAAGTCTAGGAATGGGTTTCAACTTTTGTGGTTTAAGCACTGCATCACTTTCCTCATCATTAGCATAAATATCTCCGGTCTCTACATCTTTGGTCTCAACTATCACCTTACGAATATCTTTATCATAGACTAGGATCAGAGGGTCGATGCTTTATTTGCTATAACATGTAATCACTGCCATACATTGCCCATCATTATTGACCGATATGCACGATTAGTCTTGACCACTGTCTTCAACTTTTGAGCAATCTCCTGGAATGGATGATCTAAAAATGAGCCTCCCATGATAGTGTTAGTGATAACTTGGCTATTTTCATCTAGGGCTCGATAGAATATTTTGACCAAGGCTTCATCAATAATTTTGTGGTTAGGAAAACTCCTCAGGAACTTTGTAAACCTTTCCCATGTGGTACTGATTGACTCACCAAATAATTGCTCGAAGTTATTTATTTGTTCCTTAAACTTTAGCTTCTTTGACCTCGGAAAGAACCTCTCCAAACTGACCTTTTGAAAATCTGCCCAACTGGTGATTGAACTCTCTGGGATCTCGGATAACCATAGTGTTGCATTGCCTGTCAAAGACAATGGGAGGAAATGGATCCCAATAGAATCCATGGATAGATTCTAACTTCCCATCATGCTTTAGCAAATGAAGAAAATGTTCTGTAGATGGTTATGCGGATCTTCTAATGGTAGGCCCACGAAAAACCTACAATTTTATAGTATTTGAAGCAACCCACTCAACACGATGAACTTTGTGTCATCTATAAGTAGAGGTAACACAATAGCTCCCATAATATTTTTGACCATAGGATCAAGCTATTATTGATCGATGTGTGATCCACGACTTGAAGGTCGTGTGGTGGTGAATTAATGTCCTTAATTGGAGGTGGGTTATCATTATTATTTCCGTTCAGCGTTGCATTCACTGCATCATGGTTTGCATTATTTTGGGCCATTTTTCTTAGTGTTTTTTGGATCTCAGGGTCTAACAGAGTCAAGAGGTTGCCTCAACTTTGAGTGTTGTGCATACAATACACCTGCACGCTGAAATAAAAAAAAAACATAAAACGTAAAATAAGGGAAATAAGTATTAATTCCCAAGTTACTCAAATTACACTAGTCTAAACTGTACTCCCCAGCAACGACACAAAAATCTTGATGTCGCCCAAGCTACACCTCCTTTTTTTAAGGTTAAAGAAGTTGTTGTCAATATATATATCCTAACTAAGGTTAGAGTCGATATCATAGGGAGTATGATAGACTCAAGGTAATTTTAAGCAAGTCGAGTTAATTAACCTCCTTATCTCTCGAAGAGTGGGGATTTTGTATAATTTGCTAAAAAATTAAACATAAACTAGATTGAGTGTTGTGAAATCAGTAGAAGAAGTAACTAGCGTATTGTGTTCTCCATGATTCCCTAACTCGATATTACCAGATAATCGTAATATTTTCTAGTGTGTAGCATGTAAAATAGTAAGTTAAGTTTACCAAACCTTTTTGATCCAAGTGTGAGATAAATTTCACTACATGATTTTATTCATCCCCGCAATGTAACCTTGCTAACCCTTACCTATTGTTCAAATACAACCTCCCCTTGATCGAGTTTGGTTGACTAGACGAGAAAACATCAATTAAATCCTATTAATTACTCTTTTTTCCCATTCATTACTACCTTGGTCCAGTGAATAACAACTATGCGAGTTCTAATATTGGTCACCCATTAAAAAGCAATCAAAACGAAGAGGAATAATTAATACATGCACACTTTCCAATAATTATGAGTTATCCAATTGTACCTTGTTAGTTCTTCATGGTTCCCATAACCCTAGATGTGGATTTAGCCATACATGAAAATTGTAGAAGGAGAAATCATGTTAAAAATAGCATAATTAATCACTTGCAATGATGAAGTTAAAATAAGAAAATCTCAATCTTCAAGAAATCACAATGTAAAAAATTGATGATAAAATCACCAAAGAAGAGTTCTCTAAGTGTTTCTACATTATTTTTCTCGAACTGGTGTGACTCTCTTCTAAAAAACCTAAAAATCTATCTATAATAACTAGAAACCAAAACCAAAAATAAATAGGAAAACTCAGTCGCCAGGCACTACGATCAGGGTTACAAATTGTAATGAGTTCTATGGCCCATACTGGGGCTTCATAAACTTCATTGTTCAAAACTAGATTGCGCTTCTATGAGACCTTTCTACGAGCCATATTCAGACTTATAGAGGGTTTTGTCTGATGACATTTTAGAAAATCCCAAAATTTGATCCTCAAGGTACAAAACCTCAGTTACAACTCATACAAATTTTCATATCTCGTCTGATAGTTCATAGATGTAACTTCAGAAAATAGGCCCTTCATTGGATTCCAGCTATGAAACCACTCTACGACTTGTGGAAGTATCCACGACCTTTAGAGTGTCTCGTACTCTCTAAGAAAGTTGTAAACTTGCAGAATTCAACCCAAAATCATGCCAACTCTATAATCCTACAAAATAATCTTAAAAACACATCAAACCCACAAATATCATTTTGACAACACACAAAATTCCATGTTTTATGCATCAAAAGTATTGTATTTTGACAACACATTGTGTATGCATGATATATATATGAATTTCATGATTTCAAGTCTTTGAGAATGAACCTCTATGTTTGGACCTAATCTACATGAAAGAATGTTTTATGAAAGAAAAAGAGTCTCAATATATGATATGCAAGAATATGAATGTTTAATGTTAAGGGTTTTCATTTATGAAGCTAACTTATGTTTATCAAGCTATGAAAGTTATGTTACTATGAGTCATGATGTAATTAATGATTTAATGAGATGAATTTCAAATATTCTATGTCCAAGAATAAAAGATGATATGAATGATTGTTGTGGGTTGTCCAACAATGATTGATAAATTGTTGGTTTTTCAACACCTTGATGCATTGTCCTCTTGAGTTGCATGATTTAAAGTTCATATTCATGAAATCCAGCCAATCATCATATCAAATTTATTAAAAGGAGACATATCTCCAAAGATGAGGGTTCAATTACAAAGTTATAAAAGTTAAAGTTATGATGTTTTGAATCCCTCAAAGTTATGTTAATGATAGATCCTTTTTAAAAAGGGGTGAAGCGCTACATATGGATCTTAACTTAAGATGAGATACTCCTATATGTATATGATATTAATGGTATGCATTTAAAGCTTAAAATGATTATGATTATACATATGTTTTCAAATGCAATCTGTGGGATGACCTAGCACCGAGAGGATGTTGAGATTGAGGCTCCTCCCCTTAGTTGAGGCATGACCCATTAGAGATAACTCTCATTATCCCATAACTATGTGCCACCATAGAAGCCCTTGTAGGCTATGCTTAGGCTAGTGGATCCACCTAAGTCATAATGTTCCTTAAATATGCAATTGCAAAGTTACCAAAGTTTCGAATATCTACCTTGGCAAGTAGATTCCCCTTCTCCCAATGAAAGGAGATCATTGACCTCTTCTCAATGGAAGTAGTGCATTATACTTTTCACAATGAAAGAAGTTCATTGGATTCCATGTAGTATCTCAAATGGTATATGTTAGTTACAGTCTACTACCACATACGTATGATATAAAGAAGAAATATTTCTTGCAAGTTTTCATTAAAGTATACTGACACATGTCATTTGAGCTTATAATATATTGTATATATGTCACGACCCGAGCCTAGTGCCTAGGAGTGACATGGAGAATGGGAACCCGAGGGTCCCAAAATTAGCCTCAAAGAATACATTCACACATCATTGGTTTGGAAGTGCATAAATAACACGTAAAGCACATAATTCAAAGGGTCACAAGACTTTGGACTCAAGCTATGGGGATGTCATAAGGGTAGGGAGTTGCATGGATTCATATTACACATAGTACATAAAAACTAAAGGGCAGGATATGTGGATAAAATGGGGCTTAGGACTTTCATCATCATCACAAGCATAACATAATCATAGTCAAAACATAATATATTGCCATAGCATCTCAAACAAGAATATAATATGAGCGTACAATAGAATCTGATATGTCTAACAATGCCCCTACATAAGATAAGGTGGGGGCCATGACATGTCCTGGGCTTACCCTCAAGTCATAAGATAGAAAAGAAATTAAATAACATAAGGTAAAGGATGGTGGGTCTTGCCCTTGGAATAAATGGCTCACCATAAGCTACTATCCAAGATCACCAACCTAACCGTCCAAAGGTTGATAGATTTCGACTCCAGTCCCTACATGGATAGATCATGTAGACAAAAGTGTATGCATTAGTACATATATAATGCACTAGGTATGTGGGCATGTTATGGATATGTATGTAGTAAATTTCACCTTTCAATGCAATATGAAAAGGGCACATATATATAAATAAATATACAAGAAAGACCATAATAACGATATGTCCTAAAATCCATGATGCATGAATGCAAAAGTATCTTATTCATAGCGGGGATGTGATCTCAACCGACATAAAGTATACCAAGCAATCTACAACCTAGAATCCCGGTGTTTATCCTACACCGAGAAGGGTGGACTACTTGCCAGGTAGATCCCAAGTCAATACCAAAAAGGAGAATACAAGTCAATACCAAGAAGAGAGAATCCTATGTTGGCACATAGTTATGGGAAAGAAGTAGGAACCCTTGGAGATAGTTTCCCCTGACATCCAATCCACTCGGTGCTAAGTCACAACCTATGGAAATACATATATGTATACAAGCTTTCTAACAGAGGTTTGTCGTTCAACTCAATACAATGCATAGTTAGGCTCAAAAGCCAAATCATATTTTAAGTCCTTTCATATTTAGTCTAAAAAGACTAACAAGAGTTCAAGTCTTAAGTTCAAGGATCAATACATAAGAGTAGCTCATTCAAGACAAGTACAAGATGGTGTAAACAATCAAGGTTTCTCAATGATCCAAGTCAAGACAAGATGTGATCACATTCGAGTCATATCTCATGTCGTTCAACATCAAGTCAAGTCAAGTCAAGGTGGGACTTAGCCCATATCAAGAGTTTCATCAAAATCAAGTTTAAAGTATGCATATGCCATGAGTGATGAGAGGTATGCATGGGCAATACAGATTCAAACTTAAATAAATAATATAATATTCAAGTAAAATATATAAGTCAATTCATATTCAAATCACAATTTAGATTACCCATGCTTAAATCAAGCTTTAAAGGGACAATGCATATTCAAATCTTCAAAATGTTGATGTAATTCAATATGTTAGGGCTTAATTCACTTTAAAAACACCAATTAAACATAGCCTACAACTCAATTTAATCGAATAAACAATAACCCAAAAGACCCATAATTAAAGTAAACATAAATTTCATAAATTAAAGAGTAAAAGAGATTTGGGGTCTTCATGGTTGAAAGGAGCCATGAATCAATTCCCTCATACCTTTGCTAACCAAGAAGAAGCAAGAAAATTTGGTTAAGAAGGAAGGTATTCCCTTGATTCCCAAGTCAAGTCCCTACAGGAGCCTTGAAGGAGTTCTTAGGAGAGGTTGAATATAATTCTAAGTGTTTGAACAAAGTTTGAATAGGAATGAGGGTGTATTGGCTAAATCATATGTTTAGGACGGCTTAGAAAGACTAAAACAACCTTAGGATATCACCAAAATTATAACTAAACCCTTAATGAACAAGCTTTAAAGGCTGTCAGGAGTCATTTGGACAACCCACTACATGGACCGTGTAAGGGTGCATGGGTCGTCTACCCGTCCGTCAAGCAACACTTAGAAACATTTTCACTGATGAAGGTACGAGATGGTAAATCTATACTTAGAAATTTTTACTCAAATGACCATACAGGAGGCTACACGGACTATGAGGCCTCACATGGATCATGAACTAGTCCATGTCACCTCACTTGGCCAATTGCCAGCCAAGGTTTGGCACCATGAAGCCAATGACTCGTCAAGGCTCAAACGGCCCGTGAGGGCTTATGTCTTGTTGATGTGAACTCCGGAATGCTAACCTTATACTTAGAACCAATCCTTAAGTCAAGACCATCACGAAACACTTGAAAACACCCCGTAAGAGTTCATACGGGCCCTCCACATGGACCTTCTAAAGGCTCACGACCCGTATAGGTTCCCGTGGTGCCATGCCTTAGCCAATTTCCAGATTATATTCCTGTGCAGGCAGCTTTACTAAAAAGGTCATAATTTCTTCATCCGAACTCCGAATCAAATGAAACCAAGTGCGTTGGAAAGCTAACTCAAAGATATTCAATTGGATAGATCATGGACGACCCAGTTCTTCTTTTGCTATGATATATGACCATTTAAAGTCAATCCTTCCACCAATCCTCAAGCAAAACTTACCCAAATGAGTTCCTTTGATCAAGACTTGGAAAGTGAGACCTAAAACATTCATAAAACACTTAAGATGAGTCGGAAGCCAATAATGTAAAAATAGATAAGTTTCTCAAAAATCTGAATTGTTACATCATCAGCCCCTTGAGAACATTCATCCTCGAATGGGCTAGAATAGGGCTTGAAAGGCAAGATTTAAATAAGAAACATCTTAACAAGTAAACATAATGTATGGACCATTTCTTAAAAATTACAAGTCATTAAAACTCATGTCAATTCTTTTTCAAACCATTCAAAGTTCAAAAATATATCACTTGCATGTACATGTATGCATGTCATAAGACCCAAGAATTGAAAAACTTAGGACCATTTAGAATAAGAAGAACCTAGTACCTTAGGCTTGAGTAGATTGGAAAAGGTGGCGATATCGCTTCCTCATGTCCAACTCCGCTTCTCATATAGCACTCTCCACATGTTGATTCCTCCAAAGCATATTTACCGAATCCACATCCTTATTGCAATACCTTTTCACTTGTTTATCCAAGATCTCAACCGGCGTCTTTTCATAAGTCAAATTCTCCTCGATACAAACACCTTCCAAAGGCACAATTGCACTAGGATCACGAATAAATTTCCTCAACATAGTCACATAGAAGATCGGGTGAATAGAAATCATATTTGAAGGCAGGTCCAATCTATAAGCCACATTACCAACCCGCTCAATGACCTCATAAGGGCTAACAAACTGGGGGCTAAGCTTGCCCTTCTTTCCAAAATGCATCACACCCTTCAAAGATGAGACTTTCACAAATACCCAATCACCCACAAAGAACTCAAGATCTCTCTTTCTAACTTCTGTATATGGCTTTTGCCTACTTTGAGCCGTCTTCAACCTTTCCTGAATTAACTTTACCTTCTCCATAGCCTCAATTACAAAATCCGGGCCTATAAATGCTATCACTCCCAACTCAAACAATCCACCCGAGGACCTACATCTTCTCCCATACAAAGCCTCAAACTATGTCATCCCGACACTAGCATGGAAACTATTGTTATAAGAAAACTTTATAAACGTTAGGTGATCATCCCAATTTCTTTTGAATTCCAACACACAAGCCCTCAACATGTCTTTTAAACCTTGAACTGTCCTCTCAACTTGTCCATCGGTTTGAGGATGAAAAGCGGTACTAAACTTCACCTTAGTACCAAGGCCTCTTTGAAATGACCTCCAAAAATGAGAAGTAAATTGAGCACCAAAATAAGATATGATAGACATAGGCACACCATCTAACCTCACAAATTCTCAAATATAAAACTTAGCATAATCTTTGGCATTGTAAGTAGTTTTGACCGGTAAAAAATGAGTCAACTTAGTCATCCAATCAACAATAATACATATAAAATCAAATTGTTTGCGGGTACGGGGTAAGACAACCACTAAATCCATATTTACATCTTCCCACTTCCAAGTGGAAATCTTAATATCTTGAGTCAAACCACCAAGCCTTTGATGCTCCAACTTCACTTGTTGACAGTTAGGGCACTCGAACACGAACTTGGCTATGTCTCTTTTCATACCATGCCACCAATATACCTCTTTCAAGTCCCGATACATTTTAGTGGATCTTGGATATATAGAATAATAAGAGTTTTGAGCCTCACTCATGATCACCGTTCTAAGCCCATCAATATTGCAAACACACAACCAGTCAAGGTATCAAAGCACACCATCTCCCCATTGGGAGAAAACCCCAATCTTATTTTTGTCAACTAACTTCTACAATTCAACCAAAAAATAATTCTAAATCTTATTTTTCCTTGACATCTACCACCACAGAAGATTTGACCCCATTTTGAACATCAAAACCACCATTTTTAAAGTCAGTCAGCCTAACACCCAATCTAGCCAAACGGTGAATGTCTTTTACCAACTCTTTCTTCATTTCATCAACATGAGTCACACTCCCCATAGACAACCTACTAAGAGCATCGAATGTAACATTTGCCTTGTTGGGATGATTAAACACTTATGTGTAATCCTTGAGGAGTTCCAACCATCTTCTTTGACTTAAATTGAGATCCCTTTGGGTGAACACGTACTATAGGATCTTATGATCAGTGAACACATCAACATGAACCCCATACAGGTAATGTCTCAAAATCTTCAAAGCAAACACCACAGTCGCTAATTCAAGATCATGAGCTGGATAGTTTTGTTCATGCACTTTCAATTACTTGGAGGCATAATTTATCACCTTACCATGTTGCATGATCACACAACCCAACCCAATTTGAGAAGCGTCACAATACGCCATAAATGCATCTAAGACAACCGGTAGAGTCAAAATAGGAGTTGATGTAAGGTGATCCTTCAAAGTCTAAAAACTCTCCTCACACTTGTCAAACCATACAAACTTGGCCTTCTTCTGAATCAACTTAGTCAAAGGAGATGCAATGGATCAGAAGTCCCTAACAAACCTTAGGTAGTAGCCAACCAACCCAAGAAAGCTTTGAATATTAGAAGGCGTCAACGGTCTAGGCCAATTCTTCATGACCTCAGTCTTCTTTGGATCAACCTTAATACCATCACCCGACACAATATGACCAAGAAAGGCCACTTCACCCAACCAAAACTCATACTTGCTGAATTTGGAAAATAATTGCTTCTCCTCAAAGTTTGAAGAACCAACCTCAAGTGATCCATATGCTCTTTCTCATTTTGGGAGTAGATCAATATATCATCAATGAAGATAACCACAAAACTATGAAGTAATGGCTTAAACACCTTATTCATCAGATCCATACACACAGTCAAAAAATTAGTCAAGCCAAACTAGATCACCACAAAGTCATAATAGTCATACCTAGTTTAAAATGTCGTCTTAGGGATGTCACACTACATTACTTCGACTAATAATAGGCAGAATAGAGGTCAATCTTTGAGAAATGGGTGGCATTTTGCAACTGGTCAAAAAATCATTGATTCTCGACAACGGATATTTGTTCTTAATGGTAGCCTTATTCAATTGCCGATAGTCAATACACATACTGAGTGATCAATCTTTTTTCCTTAAAAACAACATCGAAGCACCCCAAGGTAAAATACTCGGCATAATAAATCCCTTCTCCAAAAGATCCTTCAACTACTCGTTTAATTCTTTTAACTCGATCGGGGCCATACGATAAAGAGGAATAAATATTGGTTAGGTATCATCTGGAAACTCATTAATGATGGGAATCAACTCAAGAGTAGGAGGCTTAGATTCAACATCCCGAACTTTAACAATATGATAGATACAACCCTTAGAAATAATCCTTCTGGCCTTGAGGTAGGAAATAAACCTACCCTTAAAAACAAAATCATTACATTTATATTCCAAAATAGGCTCACTTGAAAACTGAAACTTGACAACAAGGGTTCTATAGTCAACAGAGGCATAAGAATCCTGAAACCAATTTATCCCAACAATGGTATCAAAATCAAACAATTCAAACTCTACCAGGTCACACGGGAGTGTAGACCGAATAAGGCTCCCTCAATAATTCAGGACTCAAACAAAATTTAACAACCAAAAGAGGTGTCATAAAAGATAAATTTGCATCCGGATCAAGCAAAGTATAAACATAAAAATAAAGGACTTTTAACATACCTGTCACAACATCCAGAACCTCATCCATCTCCTATTTGGCATGAAGAGCATAAAACCTATTGTTTCCAGGAGCACCACCAACTTATACCTTTTGTTGACCCTGACCACCTGGAACCATTTGACCTTTCTTTGGATTTTTTAGACAATCAACCTTGTGGTCCATATTACCACACCCAAAGGAAGCACTTGAAGCTTTCCTACATTCACCCAAGTAATTTCCTCCACACTTGCCATACCAAGGAACCATTGACCCTCCTCCGACCTGTGCCTTAGGAGGAGGCACTATAGCATTGGAAACCCTTGCATTAGACCCTTGGCCTGGATGGAAGTGAACGTTTTCACCAACACTCCTAGAGTTGGAGAAGTCACCATCATAGCGGGCTCTATTAGAGTCATTCATTCTTCTCTCTTTGAAATTTTCCCCATCAATCTGTTCAGTATAAGTCATGAGCCTAGAAATATCCATATCCCGGATAAGCATGGTGGTACAACATTCTTTCACCACCAAATCAGAGATCTCAGAAATGAACTTGTGCATTCTTGCATGGGAGCCAGCCACCAACATAGGAGATTACTTTGAGAGCTTTGTAATCTTGAGAGAATAGTCCTTTACATTCATGCCACCTTTCTTGAGATTGATAAATTAAGTTATTTTTGGCCTCCCAAAGTTCAAAAGGAAAGAACCAGTCCAGAAAAGAAAATTTGAAGTCCTTCCAATCAATCTTAACTTCAACAACCCTCCCAAAAAACCATTGAGTATACCACACATGAGCTACATCTTTTAACTGATAAGCAGCTATGTCAGCTTTCTCCTCAAAGCCCACACCCATAATAGACAACAACTTAGAGAGCTCATCAATAAATTCTTAGACATCCTCATCAGCTTTTGAATCAAAGAACTCTGGAGGGTTCATCCGAGTGAAATCTCTCACCCTAGAGGTTGGAGTGGAACCCAAAGGAAGATTAGCTAGTCGATCTTGGTTTGTCACTACTTGAGCCAACATAGAAAAAATATTTTGGAATTCAGTATAAGTCATTTGCTCTGCCATAGGCCGTTGGGGAGCCTACTCCTTATTAACCTGGGCTTGTCTAGGGAGAGGGGTTCTTCGTGGAAGCATCTTCTAAAAGAGTTACAAGAACACCATAAAATTATTAAATCGTATAAAATGATTCATAGAATAACATAAGGGGCAATGAAGTGAGATAATTTCTAGAACGCCATCATAGCCTCCCACTTACAAAAATGGTGCACTTCATACCTATTAATAAAATTCTACTCGATGCAGCATCTTAGGCTCCGAGAAGTATTTATAAACTTAGTGCTCTGATACCATCTTTTGCATAACCCGAGCCTAGGGCCTAGGAGTGACATGGCGAATGGAAACCCGAGGGTCCCCAAACTAGCCTCGAAGCATACATTCTCATATCATTGGTTCAGAAGAACATAAATAACACATAAAACACATAATTCTAAGGGTCACAAGACTTTGGACTCAAGCTATGGGGATGTCATAGGGTTAAGGAGTTGCATGGATTCACATAACACAAAGCATAAAAGAACTAAGGTAAGTATGACTCACACTATGGGAATACGATAGGGCTTAGGACTTTCATCATCATCACAAACATAACATAATCATAGTCAAAACATAATATATAGCCATAGCTTCTCAAATAAACATATAATATGGCTTACAATAGAATCCAATATTTCCAACAATGCCTCCACATAAGATAAGGTGAGGTCCACGACATATTCCAGGCTCACCCTCAAGTCATAAGATAAAAAAAATTAATGTAATATAAGGTAGAGGATGGTGGGTCTTTCTCTAGGAATAAAGGGCTCACCACTAGCAACAATCCAAGATTACCATGCTAACCGTCCAAAGGTGGATAGATATCATATTTGGTCCCTACATGGTTAGATCATGTATATAAAAGATTATGTGTTAGTACATATAATACACTAAGTATGTAGGCATGCAACGCATATGTATGTAGTAAAGTTCACCTTTCAATGCAATATGATAAGGGCACATGTATATAAGGAAATATTCAAGAAAGAACATAATATTGATATGTCGTTAAATCTATGATGCATGAAAGTGAAAGTACCATAGCATAGTAGGGATGTGACCTCAACCGACACAAGGTAGACCAGAGAGCTACTATGTGGAATCCTGGTGTTTACCCTACGCTGAAAAGGGTAGACTACTTGCCAGATAGATCCCAAGTCAATCCTAAGAAGGGAGAATCCTATATTGGCACATAGTTATGGGAAAGGAGTAGGAACACTAAGAGATAGTTCCCCCGACATCCAATCCACTTGGTGATAAGTCACAAGCCATGGGAATACATATATGTATACAAGATTTCAAACTGACATTTTTCTTTCAAATCAATACAATGCATAGTTTGGCTCAAAACCCAAATCATACTTCAAGTCCTTTCATATTTAGGCTAAAAGGCCAAACAAGAGTTTAAGGATCAATGCATAAGAGTAGCTCATTCAGGAAAAGTACAAGATGGTATAAACACCTAAGGTTTCTCAATGAGCTAAGTGAAGACAAGATGTGATCACATTCTAGTCATATCCCATGTCGTTCAAGATCAAGTCAAGTCAAGTCAAGGTGGGACTTAGCCCATATCAAGAGTTTCATCTAAATCAAGTTTCAAGTATGCATATTCCATGAGTGATAAGAGGTATGCATGGGAAATAGAGATTTAAACTTCAATCAATAGTATAAGATGAAATTCAAGTAAAATTGATAAGTAAATTCACATTCAAATCACAATTTAGATTACCCATGCTTAAATCAAGTTTTCAAGGGACAATGCATATTCAAATCTTCATAATGTTGATGCAATTCAATATGATGGAGCTTAATTCACTTTAAAAACACCAATTAAACATAGCCCACAACTCAATTTAATCAAATAAATAATAACCCAAAAGACCCATATTTAAAGTAAGCATAAATTTCATAAATTAAAAAGTAAAAGAGATTTGGGGTCGTCATGGTTGAAAGGAGTCATGAATCAATTCCCACATACCTTTGCTAGCCAAGAAGAAGTAAGAAATTTTGGTGAAGTAGGAAGGTCTTACCTTGATTCCCAATTCAAGTCCACACAAGAGTCTTGATGGAGTTCTTAAGAGAGTTTGAATATAATTATAAGTGTTTGAATGAATTTTGAAGAGGAATGAGGGTCTATTGTCTAAGTCGTACGTTAAAGAGGGCTTAGGAAGACTAAAATGGCCTTAGAATATCACCAAAATTATAATTAAATCCTTAATTAACGAGCCTTAAAGGCTTCGAGGAATCATTTGGATGACCCACTACACGGACCGTGTAAGGGTGTATGGGTCGTGTACGCGTCTGTCAAGCAACACTTAGAAATATTTTCACTGATGAAGGTCCGAGACGATAAATCAATACTTAGAAAATTTCCATTCCAATGACCATACGAGTGGCTAAACAGACTGTGAGGCCTCACACGGACCGTGTACTGGTATGTGGCACCTCACTTGGCAAATTTTCAGCTAAACTTTGGAACCGTGAAGCCACATGACTGATCAAGGCTCAAACAACCCGTGAGGACTTCCATCTCACTGACGTGAACTCTGGAATGCTAACCTTATACTTAGAAAAAATCCTTAAGTCGAGACCATTATAAAACACTTCACCACACCCTATAGGAGGTCAGATGGGACCTCCACATGGACCGTCTAAAGGCTAACGACCCGTATAGGGTCCCATGGTGCCATGCCTTAGCCAATTTCAAAATTTTATCCCATGGTGCCATGCCTTAGCCAAGTTCATAACTTTTTCATATGAACTTTGAATCAAGTGAAACCAAGTGCATTGAAAAGATAATGCAAAGAGCTTCAATGTGATACATCATGGACCACCCAGTTCTTCTTGTGCTAAGAGATATATTACCAGTTAAAGTCAGTCATTCCACCAATCCTCATGCAAAACTTACCCGAATGAGTTCCTTTGATCAAGACATGGAAAGTGAAACCCAAAACTTTCATAAACCACTTAAGTCGTGGTAGAAACCAGTGATTTAAGTATACATAAGTTTCTCAAAAATCTGGGTCGTTACAATATGCTTATGCATCTTATTTATGAAGCTTATGATGTATTGTTGGATTGTATTTCCCACATATGTTCATCTTCTACCTATGTCCCCAAGATGTCCTCTTAAAATGATTTATGATGGTTCCCTCTTATGATGTACAAAGATGTCTATTACTATCAAAAGTATTTTAAAGTTCTTGTGACTCATGGTTTTTTTACAAGCTTAAATGGTACTTCTCCTAAAGGTATATAACTACATATTCAAGAATGTATAGTGACGTCCATTATAATTATTAATATTTCTTTTATAATAAAATAGTCTTTTATGTGAAGTAATGCACTGTTCAACTAAGGATATTACTATTGAAATAGTATGTAATGATATGATTTCCTTTTTCATGACTATGTTCATTTATGCATCTTACTAAGTTCTTTCTAAGGTTGCCTTTTTATGTTTAAATCATATTGGCTTGATTATGACTACTAATGCTCATGTAAATGTATAATGTTAGCATAAACTTTAGCATGAATCATTTTATTATTGTTTCCATGTTATGCATTACATACCTAGAAACCCGTATATTCAAAGTAGTGACACATAATTCTATGGCTACATAATTTAACCATGTAAGGATCAATGCTCCTCGATATCCTCCACATGGCTAGCTTCAGATCATTGAAGATGGGAGTTGGTGAGTCCTCTTCTAGTTCGGGGATGAAATCCTAGTTTTCTTTATATTGATGTATTTAGACAATTAGGTTTCCAGTTATATATTTCTTTTGCTATGATTGTATTTGAGGGTGAGATTGAACATGCCTTAACCCCCACCAAGTTTATGCTAGAGCTATTGTTGGACATAATTTATGATTGTATCTAGTTTCTCATCATATTATGGTTTTAAGTTACGGCCCTCAACTCCATTTCCCCTAGTTCTCTATTTCATCTTTACGTATTTATGCCTATGGATGCTTATGATATGTAAGATGTCTTGGGTGAGGTGCCTTCGGTTATCTCATTCTTCTTGTGATGACTATACCCTAGGTCAGGTCGTTACACCATGCTTGTAAATGCATGAATAATGTATGTGGCAGATAGTAGCCTGAAAACTAGAGAGTTTAACTTGTGATTCAATCAGGATCCTAGAGATGAGCTTCCCATAAGGCAAACTAGTAAAGAGGTTTGAATCCTTAGCACTCTCAAGCATATACTGCTTAATCTATACTCCCATGTTGATATGGATTTTCTTCAGAACACGATAAAAGATGTACATGTATCTGCTAGAAATGCTACTAAGAGACCTATTTCTTTGCATCAGGGTGATTGCAATGATATGGGCCAAAATCCTGTTCTCAAAGTAGAGAAACAGAGGACCAAAAAACATAGATCTCTAAGTTATGTTTTGCGACTCTATCCTTTGTCGCTTCAAGGGAAATTTCAAAATCTTCAAGAGAGGTTCCTTTTATGTAGGGTATGTCTCCAGAGAACTCAGATCCAAGCATGTCTTTGAATAGTTGGTTGTTGATCACAATGTGGACCCCTAGGACAAGAGACTCCAAATCATTCCCATCTTCTAATAGATGAAGGTTGGCATAGAACATATGGGCAGGTTTTTCATAACTCTCAATTTTGTAGAGCCTTAGAAAGAGGGAATGTTTTTAGCCCTAAAAAAGGCTCAAACTTTATAGTGGGTGTGTACCAGTTGTTTGGTATACCACGTGCCCAGCAACCACAGGATATTTCTTAAATGACTTAAATCTTTGGAAATGGGACGGGGTATTTTAGGGTTCCTTCTTTTGAGAGGAGGCTTTATTTTGGAGGAAAGAGGATCAATAGAGGATTCAATCTCATAGGAGTTTGAGGAAAGAAAATAGATCTCATAAGAGCGGGCACAAGTCTTGGCTCTGGAGAAGAAGAATAGAAAAGGAGTGAGAGAGAAGGTATAGGGGAGAGAATAGAGTAGGAGACGTTTAAGTAGCGAAAGAAATACGCGAATGGGCATATGAAGTGAAAGGGCGATGGAAATTGAGGAGTTTTTCTTTGATGAAGAGAGGCAACAATATCAGGTGTAATTATGACAAATATGTGAATGAGGTTTAATGAGATGAAAGGTAAGAAAATATTCAATGAGAGTAAATAATGAGGAATAAAACAAGTGGGAAAAATAAATTTTGGAAAAGTTTGATATTCAATTTTTGTCAAAGGTGGCTAAATCTCTCTTCATTCAAAGGTTTTGTGAAAATATCAGTGAGTTGATTTTCAGAATTGACAAAATTTAATAAAACTCTCTTTTTCAACATGATCTCTAATAAAATTATGCTTAATATTAATATGCTTAGTTCAAGAATAATGCATAGTATATTTAGAAAGAAGGATGACACTAGTATTATCACATAATATAGGAACCTGATTGATGAATAAATTAAAATCTTCAAGTTGATGGATAATCCAGAATAATTGAATACTGTAACTTTCAATAGCCATGTATTCAAATTCAGTAATTGAAAGGGCTACAGACGTTTTCTTTTTGCTCTACCAGGAGATTAGAGAATCCCCTAGTAATTGACTGGAGTCACTTGTGCTTTTCCTGCCATTTTTGTCCCTTGCAAAATATGCATATTCTTACTGGGAGTAGCCTTGGGCTACCAGTCTAACTTTATTTCTAATGACTTTTTTGTCTTTATCAATTTTATTTTGAACCACCCATTTCATTCCTATGATAGAACTGTTTTCTAGTTTCTCAACTAGTGTCCATACCTGATTTCATTAAAACATATCAAGTTCCTCTTTTATGGCATTAACCCATGACTTATCCTTGATAACATCATCAATTTGTGTCACGGCCCAAGCCTAGGGCCTAGACGTGACATGGAGAAAAAGAAACCCGAAGGAACCCAAACCAAGCCTCTCAAACTTTTCAACACACTTCATCGGTCGCGAAAGTACATTCAACATTAAATAATGGGAATTAGGGACTAAGGGCAAACCATTTCAACATAACATCATAGAATAAGAGTCAAGCTCATTTACAAAATATTTGTCCAACTTACACCTCTACATACATAGATAGAACGGGGGCCATGACATACTACCGGCTCCCCTCATAGTCAAAATACAATTACAACCTAAAGTCTTAAAACATAGGAGTAGGAAACATAACATAGCCCTCGAATCATTGAGGACTCACCAACAATCTCGGATAAGCACCGTAC
>JBCEWC010000998.1:0-46025 GCA_038996855.1 Solanum aculeatissimum
CCCTAACCCTTTAAATTTGATTTCAAGTTTTCAATTAAGTTATGGGTTCTTCCAATATTGTTGTAGATTAGTGTTGGTACTTGACTGTTGTAGTTATTAGGTGATTTAAACATGATTTTACACTTGATTTCATGGGTGATTTATGAAACTCTAATCATTCAACATGCATGTTCAATTTCATGATTGAATTAAGCATGGGTAACTTGCATTATAGTTTATTCATGGATTTCGACATGTTTCAAGATGAACTATCTTCCAAATTGTTAAATCAAGTTTGAATTCCATTACCCATGATCTTGAATATCATTCATGGCATATGCATGGTTATGGTTTGGTGAAACATTTTGATGAACCTTTGATATGATAAGTTTTGTTAAGGATTATGATCACATAGTCTCTCTGTTTTGGCTCTTTGAGCATTTTGGGTGTTTGCACCATTTTGATATGTACAAGGCTAGATATGATAAGCTATTAGATGGGCTACTCCTATTGCATTGACGAGATAAGATCATGACAAGTTTTGCAAGGTTTTGATAAGATTTGATTTAAGCATGAATAAGTTTTGAACAATGGTTTTGTTTTGACTAAGTATGCATGTTTTGAAAGTAAGTACAAGTTTTCGGATTTATATGTTGCATGTACCTATACGTATTCTCATGGGATGAGACTTAGCACCGATGGATTGGGTAGTAAGTGGGCTATCCCCAAGGGCCCCACCCTTTTCGTCAAACCATGTGCCACCATGGGTTAATTCCCTATCTAGGGAACTCTTTTTTGTTTCCCCTTGTTTAAGGGTGTTAGGGTACTATTTGGCAAGTAGTACCGGGTTCGGGTAGTGGCTCATCCAGATCTTTTAGTCTTTGTCGATTGAGGTACATCCCCGCTATATATATATGATCATAGGATTGCATCTCATGCATCATGGCATAGCATATTATTATATAACTCTTTGGCTACATGCACTTTTTTCGTATCACTTGTCCCCTTGATATGTTGTTTGGTTATACTATACTTCTAATATGCATTGCATGCCCGCATACTTAGTGCTTAATTATGCTAACCCATATTCATTTCTACATGTTCTAACCATGTAGGGTATGAGGGTGATTATTACATTCTTCCGGACAACGGTTGATACTCCATTGAAGACTTGTAGTGGTGAGACCTATTGTTCAAGGGGAATAGCCACCATCTATCTACCTTTATTTTAATGTATTTACTTTCTTGGCTTGAGGGTGAGCCTCAAAGCTTGTCGCGACCCCACTCTTCTATGTAGAGGCATGTTTGGACAACTCCTTATCTAGCACGTTTGGCTTGTATGTTTGATCCTTACTATATATATGATGTTATTTAGCATGTCTCATGATTTTGTTCTCATGTTATGATAATGGCTTGAATTTTATGTATGATGTATGACTATGTGCTAAGTACAACCATGCCTATCCCTTTCCCGATTATCCCCATAGCTTGAGTCCTAAGACCCTAAATCACTAGAGCCTATGTGCTACATGCTTTAGCTTTCGTGTTTCCAAACCGATGATGAGTTTAACGGTGCTATGATGGCTTGATCGAGGGTTTTCGGGTCCTCTATCGCCATGTCACATCTAGGCCCCCTATCCGGGTCGTGACAAACGCTGCAGTGCAATTTCAACTATGTCCTTGCTGCAGAAGCGAGAAGACCCAAGAACATTCATTATTCCCTGCACCATAGGAGATGTGAAGTTTGCAAGGGTCTTATGTGATCTTGATGCTAGCATAAATTTGATACCCTTTGTGATCTTCAAGAAACTTGGTCTGGAAGCCCCTACCCCGACGAGCATGAAACTGTTAATAGCTGACTGCACAATGAAGAAGCTTGTGAGGATACTTTATGATGTCTTTGTCAAGTGGACAAATTCATATTTCCCGAAAACTTTGTGATCCGAGAATGTGAGGACAACTTTGAAGTCCCAATCATCTTGGGAAGGCTTTTTCTAGCCACTGAGTGAGTCCTAGTGGATATGGAATTTGGCTTACTCAATTTTAAATTAAGTGACGAAGAAATTGTCTTCAACGTCTATCAGTTAATGAAGAGGCCAGAAAAGTTAAAGATGGAAGTGTGGGTGATTGATGAAGTCTGAGTAATCAAAACGTCCACGTCATGCCATAAAAATAAATTAGGTGCTTCTTGGGAGGCAACCCAAGTTATTTGTGGTAATAGGGTTTTGGATTCCTGTCTCTCCCCTCTTAGAATTTGAACCGAATCTACACCAAATTTGATAAGTGTTTGGTTCCTAAAACCTAAATTTTTCAATATATTTATAAATTGTGTTTGATTATTTATTAGGTATGAGATTGTGCTAATTATGGGGCCCGTTAAAATTCTAATGTTGGTGGTTTATTAAAAAATTACTTAGGTTAGGATCGAATGGGGTAGTCAGAAAATGTTTAGTAGCCAATTTAATGTTCGGATGATGTTAAGGCCATTGAAATAAATTGAATTTAGTGAAATTATGTGAAAATCATTTCTTAAATGTTGTTATGTGGCTATAAATTTGAATAGGGTCAGACCACTACGAATGCATGCCAAGTCACTATCGATGGGGTCATTTTTGAATATAATCTATGTGGGGGATGGGGATTATATGGTAAATCCTGTGTATGGGAGGGGGGTATGTTTGCTTCGATGCTATTGAAATAATTAAGAAAGTGGTTGTATAAACTTGTATGATGGACTCGGAAAATTTAGGGTCTAAAACTCAAATCGACGAGGGTTTCTTATGGCCTGTGGAACATTTCACGAATTGTACTTACCCCTTGTGAAGATTTCTAGATTCTAAACATTTCTGAGATTTCATCAGATGAGACCTTCTACGAGTGGTAGAACTTTCCATGACTTATTGACGGGTCTCGTAGAGTGCCACCTGTGATAAACCTGATATGATATTATATCTATGACATAGTCCACGATTCATAGATCATTCTTTGAGTCATGTTTGGTCTTATAGATGTAATTCCAATAGGTTTGAAGTGTTGAAAATTGTATCCACGAGAGCCCTTATGACTCATAAAACACTCTACAGCTCTTAAAAAGGCTCTCATAGACCCTTACTATTCTAGTCTAGTTATGATTTTTGTTTTTGATTATCAATTCATAGGACTAATCGATTTGTTGAATCTGTGCGTTGCAGGTACTATTTCCCCATGACCATGGAAGGATAATATCAGGGCCACAAGGAATCACCTGCATGATAAGCCCACAGATTCTAAGCCTTCCCCAAATCTAATCAATTTGTAGATGAGCTCGGCGTTGATTCTAATTTTGATGGCCAGCCATAAAAGACTCGGGCCACTAAAAGGCAGGCCACTACACAGGCGATCATGATTTTCCCTCCCCAGTCTAATGAATGAGGTGACAGGGCCAGTAGCAGCATACAGATGACCTCCTTCGAAAGAGGTCTCGACTCCGGATCTAAGGATGGGTCAGAGTACGCCTCATCTTCAGGCCCCCAAGTACCAGACTCATCACCATACGCTCGAGCGAGCAGATGATACATCGGGAACATGCAAGCTATATAGGAGGAGGATATTTAGCAAAATGAGCGCGGCCAACCTACTCGTTCCATCTTTGAGGAGCCTCTAATCAGTAATACAAGACTCGATAGTGTCCCAGGGCTGAAGGACACGATAGTTTGCTATAGGCTTCAATTGTTGGCTTAGCTAATAGGAAGGTACTTACCGGTATTGATAAGAGCGTTCTTCTGTAACAACCCAAAAAAAATTTAACTTCATATTGGTTGGTCAAGGTCAATTTTGAACTTGATATATTTGATTAGTGATGGTCGTGGATTCTATTTAAGTGGTTGTAAACAAAGGAATCATGTAGTAGAGTTTTGTATGGAACTGTGTGAAAGAACTGACTTTGGATGGCCATATCTCTTTGTACGAAATGAACTGTGTGGCCACGATATATCTCATCAAAGCTCTCTGAGTTATCTTTGCAACGGAGGTAGTTTCAGTCAAATAAGAGTTTGTATGTGGAAGTTATGGCCATTTTGATAGGACTGTTTGGGCCAAAAGTGTTCTGGAAAGGGAGGGCCAAAGTTGGTTAATGCTGGACCACACGGATGGACCACGGACCATGTGGGTGTTCATGACCCATGAGCCCATCCGTGGGTTGATCAAGAGAGTGGGCTACAAGGTAGACCAAGGCCTGGAACCAAGTAAGGCTTCACGGACCACCTCATGGTCCGTGTGATATCTCACGGTCCTTGAGGGCTTTTATGGAGTGGTCCAGAGACTGCCTAGAGCTCAGGGCCAGGACTCCGGACCAAGTGAGGCTCCACCGACCAGTGTACAATTCGAGTGCACCTTCACGAACCGTGAGTCCTATCGTGAGTTGATCTAAAAGGTCTTCCAAGATTTCAAACCAAGACATGAACCAAGTAAAGCCACACGGTAGGGTTCATGGTCCATGAGTCACTACACGGGTTGTTTGGATGCTTTCATCATCGATTGTTTCAGTTATCTTCATTGTTTCATTAATGGTTAAATTGTAATTTTAATTATCCCCAGGGAAATTTTATCCTTTTTAAGGTCTCCTAAAACCCCTAAATTGAAATCTAATTCATTTTAATTCATTCAAGTTCTCAATTCATCTCCCAAATTCTCTCAATTGTTTCTCATCCACCATTGAAGACAAAGCTTGAAATTGGGGGAAACTCAATCTTCATTAGAATCTTCTCAATCTTCTTGTGAAATTCAAGGTATGTGGGTTTGATTTATGGTTCCTCTTTCAACCATGAAAACCCAAAATCCTTTTTCTCAAATTTTAAAAAATTATGATTTTTGTTGAAATGGGTCTTTTGAATTAAGAATGATTTAGTGCAATTGAAGTGTGAGTTTTTCTTATTTAACGATTTCAAGATAAATTAAGCCCTAATTAATGAATTCCTTTGATTTAAGAAAGGTACAATTATGCATGTCCCCTTACTCTTTAATCTATGCATGGATAATGTTAAATTGAGGTTTAATTGTTGATTTAATTTTGAATTTCTTATGCATTTTTCTTAATTTGGATTTAAAATTATGAATTTTAGTTATCCATGTTATTCTCATCATCAATCATGAAATTTGCATGCATGAACATGGATTTCATGAATGATATAGTGTGGGATAAGTCCCTATTATGTTTTCTGACTATGATTTTGAACAAGTATGGGTTATGACAAGAATGTGATCACATAATGCCTATGATATGTCTCTTTGAGCAACCATGGGTGTTTACACCAATATGATTTGACAAGTATGGAGATACTTTTATGCATGAAAGTGTATTTAGATTTTTAGCCCAATGAAGTATGATTACGAAATATGTTTAAATTTTTAGTCACGTATGCATGAATATGAAGCAAGTGACTGGGCCTTTAAGCCTAATTATGCATGATTATGATGTCAAGTGTTTTCCATTCCATTTTAAAGGTGTGTATATTTATACGTATTCTTCTGGGATAATGACTTAGCACCGAGAGGGATTGGAGTAGTAAGTGGGCTATCCCCAAGGGTCCCACTTCTTTCTCACAACTATGTGCCAACATTGGTTATGCAACCAAAATGGGTAGGTCCCATTAGGTATGCTATGATACAATATGTTATGTAAATCTTTCTTAAATTATCGGGTCGTAACAAAGGTTGCCATCACATCGATATGACTGGGCCGTAAGGTATGGTGTAGGTTACCTTTAGCAAGTAATCTTCTCTTATCCGATGTGAGGCCTCATCAGGCAATTTTATGTTTTAACTCACATGAGTTTGGATGTCGGTTATGGTTACATCCCCTATACTATAAGCATTATGGCGTTTCATGCATTATGGATTTCATGGCATATTGATATACTATCATTTCCTATATTCTCTGTCTATGTATGTGCCTTTGTTATCTACCTTGGTTATAGGCTCATGTTCATATGCATTGCATGCTCTCATACTTAGTGCATTATTATATGCTAACCCATACTCTTTGTCTACATGCTCTAACCATGTAGGGACTAGAAGAGACTTTTATCCCCCGCTAGACAGCTAATGGAGATTTTTGATGATACTACTTGTGCTGAGCCCTATACTCCAAGGGCAACACCTACTTTTATCTACCTTTGCATTTACTTTATGTTCTTTTACTTCATGACTTTAGGGTGAGCCCGGAAAATATCGAGTCCCCATCTTATCTTATGCAGAGGCATTGTTGAACATATCGAACTCTATTGCAGTTATGTTGTGTGACACTTGTAATGATATGGTTATCTATGTTATGTGATAGTATCTTATGTTATGATTTTGTTTCCTCTTATGATATTATGATATGATTGGACTGGAAATATTCTTATTTGGAAAATCCCTAACCCTGTTTGCCCCCATAGCTTGAGTCATACATACTTTCCCCTTAGAACGTAATTGGTATGTGCTATATGATTCGTGATTATCCCATTCCCGGTAACATCCCCATAGTTTGATCCCAACGCCCCAGAATCCCCTATTTTATGTGCTATTTGTTTAGTATACGCACTTTCAAACTGATGATGTGTGTGATGATTCTACGATGGCTTAATCGAGGACTTTCAGGTTCTTCTTCGCCATGTCACAACTAGGCCCTACCTTCAAGTTGTGACAAAGATGGTATCAGAGCCCTAGGTTTGTAAATGATCCTCGGAGTCCAATATGTCGTGTCACTTAAAGTCTTGACCATGTGTGTGATGAGCGACATACCTATGAGTGAGAGGCTATGACGACGTTCTAGGAATTTTCTCTCTTCATTGTCCCCTTACGTCATGCTTTATACTATTTATAAGACTTACTTAACGGTGGTATTCTAGTCACTCTTTCAGAAGATGCATCCCAGAAGAGCTCCCCTTCCCAGACAGGCTCTTGTCCATTATGAATAAGCCCCTAATGAGCCTGTGAAGGAACAAGTAACTCACGCTGAATTTTGGAATGTGGTGTCTGTATTAGCTCAAGTGGTGGCTAAGCAAGCCGGGCCAACAAACCCCATGAATGGTTGCAATCCAGCTTCTAGGGTGAGGTACTTCACCTGGATGAACCTTCCAGAATTCTTTAGTTCAAAGGTTGATAAGGATTCCCAAGAGTTCATTGATGAACTTACGAAGGTATTGACTATTATGGGTGTTAGTTCTGATGAGAAGGCTGAATAGGCTGCCTATCAGTTGAAGGATGTGGCTCAGGTGTTGTACAATTAGTGGTTAGTGTAAAGGAATAAATATGTTAAGGTTGGTTAGGAAGAGTTCAAGGCGGATTTGTTTTATCGTTTCTTCCCTCTTAAACTTTGAGAACCCAAGATGACTGAACTTATCAACATCAAGCAAGGTAGCATATCCGGGAGGGATTATTCCCTCAAGTTCACCAAGCTCTCAAAGTATGCTCCCATATTAATGGCAGATCCCCATGCAAGAATGCACAAATACATTTCTGGTGCCTTTGATTTAGTTGTGAAATAGTGTCGTACCTCCATGCTCATTAAGGACCTGGATATTTCCTGGCTCATTACCTATGCTGAACAGATTGAGGGTGAGAAGCTCAAGAAGCAAAGGGTGAATGACACTAACAGAGCCCGGTATGATGGTAGGTTCTCCAACTCTAAGGATGGTGGCAGATTTGGTCGATTCCAACAGTGCCAAGGTTTAAATATGAGGTTTTCTAACCCAAGGATGACTCCTCCTAAGTTACAAGTTGGTCGTGGTCCACAAATTCCTCAATGTGACCAGTGTGGGAAGAACAATATGGGTGATTATAGGAGAGCTTCGAACGCTTGCTTTGGGTGTCGAGGTTTGGACCACAAGATTTTCGACTTTCCAGGGGGTGCAAAGAAAGATCAAGCGGCCTCCGATGGTCAAGGGCAGCCGAAGTCTTTGATTGTTGGTGCTCCTAGGAACAATAGGTTACATACTCTTCATGCCCTACAGGAGGTGTAGGAAGTTCCAAACGTCGTGACTTGTATGTTAAGAATCTTTGATTTTGATGTTTATGCTTTACTTGATCTCGGTACAAATTTATCTTTTGTGACTCCTCTATTTGTTGTTAAGTTTTGTTTGATTTCTGGAACTTTAAGGGAACCTTATTCGGTGTAGACTCCCGTGGGTGAGTATATTGTAGCTCGGAAAGTGTATCGAGGTTGTCCTGTGTATGTAATGCATAAGGTCTTCTCCGGTGATATTGTACAGCATGAGATGTATGACTTTGACATTATTTATAGGATGGATTAGTTTCATGCATTGTCTGCCTCGGTAGATTGTAGAACTAGACAAGTCAAATTTTAAGTTCCTAATGAACCCGTGTTGGAATGGAAGGGTAGTGCTTCCGTGGTTAGGGGTTGGTTTATTTCCTACCTCAAAGCCTGAAGAATGATTTGTAAGGGGTGTATCTACCATATTGTGCAGTTTAGTGATATGGAGGGTGAGTCACCTACTCTGGAATCGGTTTCAGTGGTTAATGAGTTTCTTGATGTGTTTCCCGAGGACGTGCCCAACATTCCCCCCGATAGAGAAGTGGATTTTGGCATAGATATCCCTCTGGATACTCAACCTATTTCTATTCCTCCTTATCGTACATCTCCGGCCGAGTTAAAAAAATTAAAGGATCAATTAAAAGATTTGTCGGAGAAGGGTTATATTGGACTAAGTATTTTATCTTGGGGTGCTCCCGTGTTGTTTGTGGGGAAGAAGGATGGTTCTGTCCGAATGTGTATTGATTATCGGCAATTAAATAAAGTAACTGTTAAGAATAGGTACCTGTTCCCCAGAATTAATGATTTGTTTGATCAACTTCAAAAACTACTCATTTCTCTAAGATAGATCTTTGATTGTGTTACCATTAGTTGAAGGTAAGGGAATGTGATATCCCGAAGATGGCATTCCAGACTCGTTATGGGCACTTTGAGTTTGTGGTGATATCATTTGGTTTGACCAATGCTTTGACGGTGTTTACGGATCTCACGACCGTTCCTTGATAATTTTGTGGTGGTCTTTGTTGATAATATCCTAATTTACTCCAAGAGTGAGCGAGGGTATATGGATCACTTGAGGTTGGTGCTTCAAACCTTGAGGGAGAAGCAATTGTTTGCCAAGTTTAGCAAGTGTGAATTTTTGTTAGGAGAAATTGCATTTCTTGGTCATGTGGTGTCCTGTGATGGCATTAAGGTTGATCCTAAGAAACCTGAAGCGGTGAAAGATTGGCCTAGACCGTTGACTACATTAGATATTTGAAGATTCCTTGGATTGGCCGGTTATTACCGGAGGTTTGTTGAAGGAGTTTCTTCCAATGCATCCGCGTTGACCAAATTGACTCTGAAGAAGGCTAAGTTTGTGTGGACTAGTGAGTGTGAGAAGAACTTCCAAACCTTCAAAGATTGACTAACATTGGCTCCTGTGTTGACCTTGCCCAATAGGTTAGATGGGTTTGTGGTATATTGTGATGCTTTGCGAGTTGGGTAGGGCAATGTGCTAATGCAACATGGTAAAGTAATAGCTTATGCGTCTCAGTAATTAAAAGTGCATGAGCAAACTTATCCAACCCATGATCTTGAATTGGCGGCGCTGCTATTCGCTCTAAAGATTTTGAGACATTATCTATATGGGGTTCATGTGGATGTTTTCATTGATCAAAAGAGTTTGCAATATGTGTTCACCCAAAGGGATCTTAACTTGAGGCAAAGAAGATGGTTAGAACTTCTCAAGGATTATGACATGAGTGTCCTTTACCATCCTATCAAGGAGAATGTTATGGTGGATTCCCTTAGAAGGATATCTATGGGAAGTGTGTTGCATGTGGATGAGGGCAAGAAGGAGATAGTGAAGGATGTGCACCGGTTGACTAGATTGAGTGTTAGGTTGGCCGACTCAAAAAATGGTGGCATTTTTGTTCAAGGAAGATCTGATTCTTTGGTGGTGATTAATGTTAAAGCAAAGCAAGACCTATATCCTTCTATGGTGGAGTTAAACAAATTACTTACCGAAGAAAAGATTGAGATTTTCTCCCAAGGGGGAGATGGTATGCTACGGTACCAAAAAAAATAGTGTGTTCCGGATGTTGATGGACTAAAGGAGATTATCATGAGTGAAGCTTATAAATTCAAATATTCTATTCTTATGGGATCCACTGAGATGCATCGAGACTTGAGGGAGTTGTATTGGTGGCATGGCATGAAGAAAGTGTAACGACCCGAAATTTTTTTAAAATTCTTATGTTTGGTCTTGTATGATGTTATACTATTCATGGTTGAGTTTTGGTAGCCACAGGTTGAGCTTAAGTGGCCGAATGCAAAACGGAACATTTGGTGGCCTAGAGAGGCCGTTTGAGCAGCATACTTTGAGAGAACATAAATTTTTATTCGGATTGAACCGTATGTTCCATTGCACATCAAAATGAATCACTTTGATCTATCTTCGCAACGCAACTGGTTTCACTAAATTCGGAGTTCGTATAAAGAAGTTATGGACAAAATAGTGAGATTGCCTCAAATTCGGAAGACGCTGGGAATAGGCCCTAAATATTGCCCAAGGATAGGACCACGGACCGTGTGAGCGTCCACGGTAAGTGTGGTGGTCCTTTAGGGGGTCCAGTGAGTTCAGGGTGTCCTTGACCCAACCCATGGACCAAGTGAAGTCCCACAGACCACCCCACGGTCTGTGAGACCTCAAACTGTCATTTAGGGGTCCATCTTGGAAGGCAGTGACTTTTTCTTAGTGTGGGGTTGGTTTTTGGGAGAAGTTTGGCTCCACATACCAGTACACGGTCTATGTGAAGCCACACGGCCTGTGACCCCCCTTCGTGAAGTGTTACAGAAAGTCCCCGAGAGTTCGAGCCAAAGCAGAAACTAAGGCATGGTACACAGGCAGTTGTATGAACTATGTGCCTGTAGACGGTCGCTGTAGCTCAACCGTGTAGCACTGTGTGACAGTTAATTGTCCGTTTCATAAATAGTTAATTCATAATTTAATTAATTCCTAGGCCTTTTTAGGCATTCTAAGGTCTCCTAAACCCCCTTAACCTAACCCTAACCCTTTTTATCCATTCTAAGGCTCCTCATTACTCTTTGAAAAATCCTAAAGTCTCTTGACCTTCATTTTTGATGTTTTAAGAAATTTGGGGAAGAAACCCTTCCTTGCATGATTCTTCAATTCCTTTGGTAATTGTAATGTATGTGGATTTTGATTCAAGGATTTTCTTTCATCCTTGAAGACCCAAGAACCCTCCTCTTTAAATTTGATTTTTATGTTTTCAATTAAGGTTGGGTTCTTCAAATTGTGAAGTAATTAGTTAATTGGGATTATGTTCTGTAGAAATTAGGTGTTTTAAAGTTGATTTAAACTTGAATTTCATGAAGGTTCAATTGTGTTGATGATGATCAAGTATGCATGTCCCTTATACCTTTAAATTATTCATGGGTATTACTTGACGAATGTTTTAATGGTACATTTAACTTGAATTTCTCATGAACTACTATTATTTGTGAATTAAAGTTGAATTCCATTACCCATGCTACTCATATTGTTCCTCATGACATTGTATGCATGATTCATGGTTTTATGATGAATGTTTTGATGTGGGCTAAGTCCCAAACATGTTTATGAATATGATTTTGAACAAGTATGGGTTAAGGCTAAGTTGTGATCACACTAAGTCTATGCTATGGCTCTTTGAGCAACATGGGTGTTTACACCACTATGATTTGACAAGCATGATATGTATGGAGCTACTCTTATGCATAAGGTATGACATGAAAGTTGTTTGGCTTTTTAGCCCATGATGCATGACTATAACTATGTTTAACTCTTGTTAAGTATGCATAAGAGTATTTGAAAGTATGTTTGGCTTCTAAGCCTAAGTATGCATGTTTGGAAGTCCAAGTGTCGAGTTTCATTTTAAAAGCATGTATATGTATATGTATATGTATTCTTGTGGAATGATGACTTAGTACCAAAAGGATTGGAGTAGTAAGTGGGCTATCCCTAAGGTTCCCACTCCTTTCTCAAAACTATATGCCTCCATAGGTCGCTACCAAAATGAGAGACCCATAAGGTATTCTTTGATATGATATGATATGCTATGTTATTTAAATCCTTCCAAAATAGGAGACCCGTAAGGAAGGTGGCCATCACACAAAAATGGGAGGCCCGCAAGGTATGGTGTGGATTACCCTTGGCAAGTAATCACCTTTGATCTAATGGGAGGGCTTTCATTGGGCAGGTTCATGTTGTAGCTCACATGGATTTGGATGTTGGTTATGGTTGCATCCCTTCTATATTATGCATTATGGAATTTCATCTATCATGACTTTCATGGCATATTGATATATTGTTCCTTCCTATATTCACTTCTATAAATGTGCCCTTGCCATGTAGGTTGCTATAGGCTCATGTGTATATGCATTTGCATGATCGCATACTTAGTACTTTCTTAAGCTAACCCATACTCTTGTCTACATTCTCTAACCATTTAGGTGTCAGAGACGACTTCTACATTCCACCGAACAACGTGTGATTACTCTTGAAGACTTGTACTAGTGGTGAGACCTTTTGTTCAAGGCCAATAGCTACCTTCTATCCACCTAGTTTTGTTTTGTCATTTACTTTACTTATGTATTGAGGGTGAGCCTCAAACTATGTCTAGGCCCCACTTTATCTATGTAGAGGTTTGTTGGACAAATCTAGACTCTTGTATGTCGACTTGATATGTTGAATATCATGTGTATGAAAGTTATGCTTATTATACTTGATTATGAGAATTGTTATTGATTATGCTTATGACTTGAATGTTGGGAATTGTGATTTGACTATGTGCTTATGTGGAAAGTCCCATAATCCCGGTGTGCCCCATAGCTTGAATACCACTTACCCATCCCCTTAGATATAATTGCTATGTGATATGTGAATCCATGCTTATCCCATTCTCGACAACATCCTCATAGCTTGAGTCCAAAGCCCCGATTTCCCTTAGAGCTTATGTGTTATGTGTTTAGCTTTCGTGCTTCCAAACCGATGATGTGAGTGATGATGCTATGATGGATTGATTGAGGACTTTTGGGTTCTCCTTCTCCATGTCACATTTAGGCCCCTATCCGGGTCATGACAGAAAGACATCGCCAAATTCATGTTGGAATGTCTGAATTGTCAACAAGTGAAGGTGGAACACCAAAGGCCCGGTGGCCTAGCCAAGATATTGAGATTCCTTCTTGGAAGTGGGAGGATATGAATATGGACTTCATAGTTGGGTTGCCTCATACTCGTAAACAATTATACTGAATATGGGTTATTGTTGACCGAATGACTAAGTTGGGTCACTTCTTGCCGGTCAAGACTACTTATAGTGCCGACGATTATGTTAAATTGCACACCTGGGAATTGGTGAGGTTACATGGTGTACCGAGGTCTATCATATAGAATGGTGACACTCAATTTACTTCTCATTTTAGAGGTTATTTCAAAAGCGACTTGGTACTAAGATCAAATTGAGCACCGCCTTCCAGCCCCAAACTGATGGATAAGTCAAGAGGTCAATTCAAACCATGGAGGACATGTTAAGGGCTTATGTGTTGGATTTTAAGGGAAATTGAAATGATCATCTACAACTTATTGAGTTTTCCTATAATAATAGTTTCCATGCTATCATTGGTATGGCCCTGTTCGAAGCTTTTTATGATAAGAGGTGTAGATCCCAGATGAGTTGGTTTGAGGTAGGTGAGGCGGTATTGTTAGGCCTAAACTTGGTGGTTGAGGCCATAGAAAAAGTAAAGTTGATTAGGGAGAGATTGAGAATGGCTCAAAGTTTCCAAAAGTCCTATTCAGATATTAGGAAGAGGGATATCGACTTCCATGTAGGTGATTGGGTTTATGTGAATGTATCTCCTATGAAAGGCATCATTCATTTTGGAAAAAGGGGCAAGTTAAACCCTCGGTACGTCAGACCATATGAGGTTGTTGAGCGGGTTAGCAATGTGGCTTATAGGTTGGATTTACCTCCAGAGATGAGCTTCATTCATCTAGTGTTCCATGTTTCGATGTCGAGGAAGTTTCCTGGTGACCCTACGATAATTACACCTTTAGAGTGTGTGATGCTTGAGGAGAATTTAACTTATGAATAGGTACTGGTCAAAATTTTTGATAGACAGGTGAAACGGCTTCACAACATGGAGGTGGCTTCTGTTAAGGTGCTTTACAGGAAACAACATGTGGATAGTGCTACATGGGAAGCGGAGTTGGACATGATGGAGAGATACCCCTATCATTTCCAATCTACTCAAGCCTAAGTTACTAGGTTCTACTCATTTGAATGGCCCTAGTTCTTTGATTATTTAATTTCAAGACATTGCATGCATATATGAGTACAAAAATGATTTAAATGATGTTTTGACATGATATTTTAAATTTATTTGAAATGATGCATGATCCATTATAAGTTATGATGGAAATGTTCTTGCTTGATTGAATTCCTTAATTCGTAGTCTAGCTCATTCGAGGATGAATGTTCCTAAGGGGGAGAAGATGTAATGACTCAAAAATTTTAAACCTTTGTATTGATAGGTCATGGTACATTTTGAACTTGTTATGGTTTATTAGTTATGGTCATGGAGTCTATTTAAGTGGTTGTATTCAAAGGAATCGTGTGGTGGAGTTTTGTATGGAACCGTGTGGAAGGACTAACTTTGGAAGGACATATATCTTGGTAAGAGATAAATTATGTTGGCCAAAAAATATAACATTGAAGCTTTCTGAGTTATCTTCGTAACGGAGGTGGTTTCACTCAAATTAGAGTTCGTATGTGGAAGTTATGGTCGTTTCGGTGGGACAGTCTGTGGAAAAAAGTGTTCTGGAAAGGGAGGGCCAATATTGGCTAAGTATGGGCCACACGGATGGACCACAGACCGTGTGGGAGTTCACGACCCATGAGCCCATACGTGGGTTGATCGAGAGAGTGGGCTAGGAGGTCGACCAAGGTCCGGAACCAAGTAAGAATCCACAGACCACCTCACTGTCTGTGTGATGCCTCACGGTCTGTGAGGGCCTTCGTGGAGTGGTCCAGAGACTACCTAGACCCCAGGGCCAGGACTTTGGACCAAGTAAGGTTCCACAGACCAGTGTACGGTCCATGTGCAGTTTCCCGGATCGCGAGTCCTATCGTGAAGTGATCCAGAAAGTCTTCAAAGAATTCAAGCCAAGATGTGAACCAAGTCAAGGCACACGGTGGAGTTCACGGTCCGTGAACCACTACACGGATCATGTTGGTGCTTTCGTCAGCGACTGTTTTAGTTATCTTCTCCATTTCATTAATGGTTAAATGGTAATTTTAATTATCCCTAGGGCCGTTTTAGCCTTTCTAAACTCTCCTCAAACCCCTAAATTTAACCCTAATTCATTCAAGATCTTAATTCGACTCCTAAATTCTCTTAATTTTCTCTGATCCACCATTGAAGACCAAGCTTAAAATTGGGAGAAACTCAAGTCTTCATCAGAATCTTCTCAATCTTTTTGTTAAATTCAAGGTATATGGGTTTGATTCATGGTTTCTCTTTCAACCATGAAGACCCAAAATCCTTTTCTCAAATTTTGATAAATTATGATTTTTCTTGAAATGGGTCTTTTGAATTAAGAATGATTCAATGCAATTGAAGTGTGATATCTTTTTATTTAATGATTTCAAGATGAATTAAGCCCGAATTAATGAATTCCTTTGATTTAAAAACGTACAAGTATGCATGTCCCCTTACTCTTTAATCCATGCATGGGTAATGTTAAATTGAGGTTTAATTATTGATTTAACTTTGAATTTCCCATGGATTCTTCTTAATTTGGATTTAAAATTATGAATTTTAGTTACCCATGTTATTCTCGTTATCAATCATGGAATTTACATGTATGAACATGGATTTCATGAAGGATATGATGTGGATTATGTCCCAAATATATTTATGACTATTATTTTGAACAAGTATGGGTTATGAAAAGAATGTAATCACATAATGTATATGATATGGCTCTTTGAGCAACCATGGGTGTTTACACCAATATGATTTGACAAGTACGGAGCTACTCTTATGCATGAAGTTTGACATGAAAGTGTAATTTGTTTTTTAGCCCAATGAAGTATTATTATGAAATATGTTTGACTTTTTAGTCACGCATGCATGAATATAAAGCAAGTGATTGGGCCTTTAAGCCTAATTATGCATGATTATGATGTCAAGTGTTTTCTGTTCCATTTTAAAGGCATGCATATGTATACATATTCTTGTGGGATGACGACTTAGCACCGAGAGGGATTGGAGAAGTAAGTGGTCTATCACCAAGGGTCCCACTCCTTTCTCACAACTGTGTGCAACCATAGAATATGCAACCAAAATGGGTAGGTCCCGTAAGGTATGCTATGACACGATATGTTATGTTATATAAATCCTTTCGAATTGATTGGGTAGTAAAGAAGGTGGCCATCATACTGAAATGACCAGGTCCTAAGGTGTTGTGTAGGTTACCTTTGGCAAGTAATATTCTCTTATCTGATAGGAGGCCTCATGGGGAAAGTTCATGTTATAGCTCACATGAGTTTGGATGTCGGTTATGGTCACATCCCCTATACTATAAGCATTATGGCATTTCTTGTATCATGGATTTCATGGCATATTGATATACTATCCTTTCCAATACTCTCATTCTATGTATGTGCCCTTGTCATCTACCTTGGTTATAGGCTCATGTTCATATGTATTGCATGCCTGCATACTTAGTGCATTATTACGTGCTAACCCATACTCTTTGTCTGTATGGTCTAACCATGTAGGGACCGGAGGTGACTTTCATCCCCCGCTAGATGGTTAATCGAGATTCATGAAGATACTACTTGTAGTGAGCCCAGTACTCTAATGGAAACACCCACTTTCATCTACCTTTGCATTTACTTTATGTTCTTTTACTTCATGACGTGAGGGTGAGCCCAGAATATGTCGAGGCCCTGCCTTATCTTATGTAGACGCATTGTTGGACATATCAAACTCTATTATACGTTATGTTCTATGATACTTGAAATGATATGGTTAATGGTTATCTATGTTAAGTGATGGTATCTTATGTTATGCTTTCATTTTCCTTATGCTATTATGATATGATTTGATTGGGAATGTGCTTATGTGGAAAGTCCCTAACCCTGCTTGACCCCATAGCTTGAGTCATACTTAACCGCCCCTTAGAATGTAATTTCTATGTGCTATGTGATTCATGCTTATTCCATTCCCGGCAACATCCCAATACCTTAACTCCAAACCCCAGGAATCCCTTAGATTTATTTTCTATTTGTTTAATATACGCGCTTCTGAACTGATGATGTCTATGATGATGCTATGATAGCTTAATCGAAGACTTTTGAGTTCTCCTTCGCTAGGTCACAACTAGGCCCTACCTTTGGGTCGTGACATCTTTGCCTCCTATGCCGCCACAATACATAGCTCTTTTCCATAGGGGAAGAAGCTAATCACTGAGCTGAGATTGTGGCAGGTGTTAGTGAGAGATCTGTAGGTACAGATTTTTTAGGAGACCACCTGCCAAATGCTTTTTGGGCCTGAGTTCTCAACCCCCAAATCCAAAGCATATTTCTACTGCAGAGTGGTGCAGACTAGAGACTTGGGTTTCATGAGGGACACAGAGCACAGAGCACCATTAATGAGATGGGTTGTTGACCAGATCACAACAGAGGGACTCGACCTCGCATGGATAACCATATTAGCAGAGCCTCTATTAAAGGTTTCGCTTAGCTTCCTCTCTCAATTCTGGTCGATGGTAGTTTTATCATAGATCTTGTTGATGCTTGAAGATAACACATTGACGCCGGACCATATTGTGTTAGTAGCAAATATCTTAGCTAGTTACAATATTTATTGGGTCGTACTAATGTATGAGTAGATCTACGAGGCAGCCTTGAAGAGGTCCATTACTATCCCTTTTCCATGCCTGATTCACTGACTATTCGTAGAGGTAGGGGTGGATGTTAGTCACCATGTAGATGTACTAATAGAGGTTCAGTGCACTCTTGATGCCAGCTGGATCAAGGCTGATGATAATCCGATCGCACTCCGGTGAGCACCAATGTCACAAGTTCCTATGCCAGATATGATCGTTCTAGTGCAACCATCTCAGCCATCAAAATCTATTGCTGCTACATCTACTACTGAGGGTCCCCCATAGGCGAAGACAAATGTGGAGGGTGGGCCTACTATTGATATTCCTTCCCTAGCAGCCACAACATCTACTCTCGTACATACAGGCATTACATTTGTGTTTGCGATATCATTTCAGGCCTTAGCATACCAAAGGCCCTATGATTCAGTTATTATAGCAGTTAAGACCCTTGGTTTTCCAGGTTGTCTCAGATGTAGAGACCCGCATGCAGCCATTCACGATCACCGCTATACAGGAGAGATTCTTTCCCATGGATGCCCGCATAGATGCTTTTGAGAAATGAGTCTAGTAGAGTCTCAATATAGGAAGGTCTTTTTATTTGACAGTCATCTAGAAGGAGCTTTAGTAGCTCTGGGACCAGATGAGTGCAACATTGGTTTCCCCTATTGATGTCCCACTGACTATTCCAAATGAGTCAATGGTCGACTTGTTCTCTTTAGAAGAGCCACCACTGCCTTCCCTCAGGAAGAGGCCCCGCACAGATGATACTGATGTTGTGCACTTTGAGATGGGGTTTACATAGAATCGGGAGCTAGAGCTTGCCCATGCAAGATCATGGCAGGATAAGCAGATGCGGCTAGCTCATGAGCTTGAGAGAGTGAGGGGTGATGGTCGCTCAAGACATGTTCCTACTTGTGAGGAGTCCACTAGGAATGTGAAGGGTGGATGGTCTAAAGATGAGTGAGGCTCTTTGGTGCCTAAGTTTGTTCTTTTGACACCGATTCTTTATTTTTGATATTTTTTCCATATTGGGGACAATGCGTAGCTTTTTTGATGGGGTGTGGGTAGTCATAGGACTTAGTGAAGTCTGAGAAACCTTGGCCTATAACTATCAAAAAAATTTATCCAAAGGGTTTTCTTGCCTGTGTTCTTTTCCGTGCGAATATTTATTTTTCTTTTGAACTGGTATGTTTAGGATGTTTAAGCAGTATTATTAGCATACAATACTTATATCTATGGCATAAATATGTTTTTGCTGAAAAATCGTACCCACCAAAGTTTTGTGTTTAGTTAGTTTTGATAGCAATATTGCAAGATTAGTTGTTTAACAGTGTTTGTTCTGATAAGTTAGGCTAAATTGTGTTAAAAACATAAGTAATGCCATATGTGAGTGAGCTTAATTGCATGATTCAATACTGTGTTTCAATTCAAAACTTGCCATGTTACTCTGATTTATATTTTAGATTAGTTGGTTAGGATAGGATCTTACGCCATTGATCTTAATAGTCCACTTAGCCTAAAATAACTGACCAAATGTTCTATATATCCTTTGATCCCTATCATTTGAAACTAAAATTGACCTTTTTTTTGTTAATACCCAAGTAACCCTTCCTTGATTAATGATAAGTCCAAAAACAAGGCTCTGGTCCTTCTTTGAACATTATCCTCCTCGACTGAGGTCAAAAGCCTAAGATAAGGGTGGCTACCCAAAAGTGGTCCTGGTTTTGAGGATGGATATTGTGCACCTCAACATAGGCCAAAAGCCTAAGTTGAGGGTGGCTAGTGTGAGGAAATTCATAAAATAAGGGGGAAACTAGTGATACAGAGAAATGAAGGAAAATGATTAAAAAGGTGGAAAAGAGGGAATAAAAAGAAAATATGGCTTGGTAGGGCAAAAATGTAGAAAAAATGCAGTATCAAGGAGGTCCATTAGTCACTTTGTCTCTAAAGCATCATACCAAAGCCCCCTGAGCCTAAGTTACAATCCTAGAAAGTCCTAAAGTGATCATAGTCCAACTAGTTGAAGGTGTCAGTTATGAGTATAGGGGCAAACCTATTGTATTGGTCACAGTATTTGAAGTTCATTTGTGAGAGTGAATGTCATAGTATTGTCCCAAGTACTGAATTTGAAAATATCATTCAGAGTGAAGCACGAGACTTATTTTTGTGAGGGCACTTGCATTGCATTATTGATGTCTGACTAATTCTAGGATTGTTGCTATAGTTCCATAGCTTATAATAATTGCACTGTTTCGCATATTGATTTGTGTTGGTTTTCTAGATAACTATCTGATATGGATTTGAAATGTGGTGCGGGTGTCATTTTTGGATTTTGATTAAGTATGTGTCATTGGGTTGGAGTCTGTATGTTTCTATTCTTCTTATATAGATTGAGTCAGTCACATGAGGACAAATAACAATTTTAAGTTGAGGGTGTTGATGTGCTACCGAAATGCAACACTTTTGACACTTCAAACTTGGAATTTTGTATGTTCTCAATGTAATGTTAGTAGGATTGATTGTGTTTTTGTATTTATTTTGCTGGATTACAGTGTTCGCAAAGTTTTGGGAAAATGTGTTGAAGTTGCTGATTCTTGGTGATTCACGAAACCCTCTATGGGTCGTGTAGTAGTTCACAAGTCGTGGAGAGAGTCTCATATCAATTTTTAGAGAAGTGTGCAAACATGAAGTCAACTCTACGAGGAGGATCCATGAGTCGTACAACTATATACAAGTTGTAGAGTGATAGTCGTGCCTTGAGGATCAGAAAGTGGAGAGGTGTACAAAAGTCATTAGATGAAACCTCCCACAGGTCGTAGAATCTTACACGGACTATGAAATGGTTTCGTAGAAGCTAACTCCAGAACACTGCCAGAGTCCACAAAACCCTAATCTACGAGCCGTGAAGTGGGATACAAGTCGAGAAAAGGATTGCATGTATCTGATAGCACCATGTTATGGATCCATGGGGATCACATTACCCTAGTTAGCTCTTGTACTGGTTGTTCATCTCTCGCATTATTTTAGGATTAATACATTTTCTTTTTGTAAACCCCCATTTTTGGGTGGATAAGAAGGTTAATCAATCTCAAATTGCATCAAAATAATTCTAGAGTCTACCATATTCCTTGGGGGAACAATCCTAACCTCGATTAGGTTATATACTTGACGACCATTGTACATCAAAAAAGAAGTATGACTTAGGCGACAACGAGCATTTAAACTAATTTTGGACTCAAAAACTTAAAATATTCATGGATGCTCTAAAATTTCAATGAAGCTATTTCTAGCATTAGTTTTGCCACCGTGAACCACTAGAACTAACAGAATTTTGATCTAAGCCTCCAAACTCCGAACGTTGACCCAAGTCAAACTTATGATTCAAAATGAACTAAAAATTCAACTTTGAGCCTAAAATCTCCATTTTAACTCCTAATTCAATTCTGCAAGTTCTCCTAGACCAGATTCGACGTTTTGGAGCTGATGGAATCTACAAAAATATAATTTGATACTCGAAACTCAAAATGACTAGAAAATTAAAATTTTCTACCTTTAAACCTTTGAAATTTCTTTCTTTTGCAAAACTCATGATTTTCAAAAGATTTTCAAGATCCGATTTTCAGATTTGATCAAAAATAACTCAAGGCAATTTTTAGGTGTGGCAAAATGGTAATTTAGCCAAAAATACAAAAATTGAGCTTCGAGGTCATTACATTATCGTTCAAATATAGCCATATGAGTATGAATGCATGCAACATCACATAAAAAACTAAAATGCAAGAATCCACGAGTTGTTGGGCTACAATAACATAATACCTTAGGCGTGAGTAGAATGGAAAAGATAGGGATATCATTTCATTATGTCCACTTCTACTTCCCATGTAGTGCTCTTAACTTGTTTATTGTTGTAAAGGACCATGATGGATGCAACTTCTTTGTTCCTCAATCTCTTTACCTGCCACTCTAAAATCTCAGTCGGGACTTTTTCATAGGTCAAATTCTCTTCAATCCCCACTTCTTCCAACATCAAAATGGAACTTGGATCACCCACAAATTTCCTTATATGGACACATGGAACACAAAATAAACCATAACAATTTCCAATGACAAGTCTAACTCATATGCAAGCTTGAATTGTAGGTGAATTCGATGTCTTGTAGATGATCATAAAATTTATCTTGAATTCCAACACAAAAGCACTCAATATGTCCTTAACAGCTTGAATTGTCCTCTTTGCCTGCCTATTGGTTTGAGGATGAAATGTGATTCTTAACTTTACCTTGGTACCAAGTTTCCTTTGAAATGATTTTCAAAAGTGAGAGTGAATTAAGTACCACAATTATAATAGACAAGGGTACACTGTGCAATCATACCAATTCATGGATATACAACTTTGAAGAGTCATCGGCACTATAAGAGGTCTTGATCGGTAGAAACTAAGCTAACTTTAACATTCTATCCACAACCACCCAAATGGAGTCGTATTATTTTTTAATACTGAGCAAACCTATAATTAAGACCATGTTTATCTCTTTCTACTTCCATGTAGGAATTTTAATATCTTGGGCTAGGCTAGTCGACCTTTGATGTTTAACCTTCACTTGTTTGAAATTGGGGTGTTTCATCACAAATCTTTCTATTTCCTTCTTCATATCATTCCATAGATATACTTCCCTCAAGAACTTATACATCTTGGTAGATCCCATATTGATAGAATATTTGGAGTTATGAGCTTCACACAAAATCAAGTCCCTTAGGTCATCAACATTTGGAACACACAATTAGTCTTGGTAACTTAGCATACAATATCACCCTTATGAGAAAACCTCTACCTTCTTTTTGGAAACCAATCTCTACAAATCAACCAATGATTGATCCAAGTCTTTCTTTGAATTGCAATTAACTACAAAAGATAATTCAAACCCATTTTGCACATGTATACCACCCTCATTGGATTCATTCACCTTTACACCCCAAACATGTCAATAGATATACATCTTTCACTATCTACCTCTTCCCATTATTAATATGAGCCGCACTTCCCATCGATACTCTATTGAGTGCATCAACTACATCGTTTGCCTTACCCAGGTGATACAACACACTCATGTCATAATCCTTATGGAGTTTGAGACATCTTCTTTGCCAAAATTTAGGTCCCTTTTGGCTAAACACATATTGCAAACTCTTCTGATTGCTGTACATATTGACACGTACCTCATAAAGATAGTGATACTATATTTTCAAAGTAAACACCACCACCGCTAGTTCAAGGTCATGAGTTGGATAGTTTCGTTAATGCACCTTCAATTGCCTTGAGGCATAGGCTATAAAATTACCATTTTTCATTAGCACACACCCCAAATTGATATGGAACAATTTTGATAGGCATTGTTTTCTACAATAGATTCACTAATGGAAGTACAAATCAAAAAGGACATCACCAAGATATCACGACACACATCAAATCTATTAGAAAGGAAGGGAGTAACCAATGACAAGTTAGAACTAGAATCAAGCAATACATACATATTAAAATTAAAGAACTTTAACACACTGGTGATAATATCGAGAGTCTGTTCAATATCTTTCTTTGTATGAAGGGTATAAAATTGATTGGTGCATTGACCACTCTTTTGATCTTCTCAACCTTAAAGCCCTTGGCCTTGAAGCCTAATATCACATGTACTTCTACAATCCTTGGAGTGATGAATGAACCTTCCAACTTAAAGCAAGCATTAGAGCCAGCTAAAAATTCCTCTTTATGAGATTTCTAACACCTCTTGCAAGTGGGATAAGTTTGTGAACCAAGAACACCTCATTGAACCTTGGGATTTAACCCCTTATCCTTGCAAATTATTTTAGAAGGAGTGGTGGTTGAACCTTGACCAATGTACCTTTGTCCACCTTGGTCCATTCCACCACCACCATCATTACTTTTAGAGCATTAGTTGGAGAAGCCACAACCATCAACTCAGGACTTCTTAAACTCCATAGACCACTCTCTTATCTTCTCATTATCTATTTTATCAACATAGTTCATAAGTCTAGAGGTGTCCATCTCCTTGCCTAGCATAGTTATTTTGCACCTTTTGGACACTTAGCTTGAGAAGCCTAAGGTAAATTTGCTCATCCTTGCCATTAGATCTGTAACCATGAAAGGATTATAATGGACAACTTGGTAAATTTGGTGGAACACTCCCTCATACTAACACTTTATTAGCAGAGATTAATGAACTCTTGGATCTTGGCCTCTCTAAACTCCAGTGGAAAGAACTGATCTAGAAAGGTACTATTAAATTATTCCCATGTAGTAGGACCTACATCTTCACCACTTTCCACCACTCATTGGTCATACCACACTTTGGAAATTCCCTTGAGTTGATAGGCCACAAGCTCGACCTTCTCATTTGGAGACACTCCCATGATTGCAACAATTTTATATGTTTCATCAATAAGTTCTTGAGGGTCTTCATCCATCTTGGATCCATGGGATTTTTGTGGATTCAACCTCATGAATCCTCAAATCCTTGTAGATGGGTTAGTAACTTGAGGAGAAGTAACAACACCTTGATTTCCTTGATTGTCCATGGCTTGGTCCAACATGGTAATGGCATTCTAAAACTCTACATGTGTAACCACCTTCTCATAGAGAGCTTGACAGATCAGAAGAACTTTGGCCTTATTTTGATTATTCTACCTTAGCGTGGGCACCCTTCTTGGAAGTATCATCTGAAAAGTGAAATTAGAATTTCATTAGATATAGGATGTCTTAAGATAACTCTAAGGGAGAAGATTAGTCATCATAGAGAATAAAGTTCCAAAAATTCCTTAAAGCCTCAGATTCTTAGATGTGGTGCACTTCATATCCATGAACAAAACTCTACTAGATATGGTATGTTGGACTTCCTAGGATACTTTAAAATCTTGTGATCTTATACAAAGGTTTTCAAAACCTAGGCTATGCCCTAGGAGGGACATGGTGAATGAGGAGTCTAATACAATCTCAAAAAATCATCTGTGCATTCATTCAAGCATGTATTGATAATAAATATTATCATAAAGTAGAAACTAGCAAAAATGGGACTAAGGGATATAGCTTAAGATAATAGCATGATTAGAAAAGAATCGTACAACAATCCACATGTATCTAACAACACCTCTAATCACAGACTAAGTGGATGCTAAGACATCTTCCTAGCTCACTCTCAAATGAAAATACAAAATAAAAGTTTATAAATCTACTGCATAAACAAAGCTAGATAGAAATAGGTTTTTCCCAAAGAATGAGGACTCACCAAATAACTCTTCAATAGCACACAAAATCAACATCAAGAATGAGGAAAAGGGTAGTCTCTCATCCATACATTGTGATATAATATATGCATAGAGTATGTGTTTGTACTTTCAATGTGCTAACTATGTAGGCATACAATGAAATAAGTAAAATAAATTATATGTACAAGTAGTTAAGAAAAAATACATATCATAATGAATGAGCAAGGACATAAGTTGAAAATAGATGATCAATGCATCAAACCTATGAGTAGGTCAATGTAAAGCATCATATGGGATCATATATTGGTGGGAAGAGACCTTAATCAACAATAAGACAATGTGAGCTATAACATGAAATCAAATATAACTCCTACATTGTAAAAGGAGAGGCTACTTTGCAAAGGTAGACTCTATGATGGTACATTTATTCATTTATTATTATTAGGGATACATATGGATCCACTAGCCTATCCTATGTGGCAATGTATTATGGCACATAGTTATGAGATATGAACATTTACTAGGGACCTTTAGGTCGAATCCCAACCCCAAGCCTTATTCGATAAATAATCAAGTCCCACAGAATAATAATAATACGTTAAAGTAGTCATTCATAAGTGTTAAATAGTATAACATCATAAGAATTCATAAAATAGCTCATGAACCTTAGGGATTCAAAATGTGAGATTTCCCTTATCACATGAGGAATCCATCATTTAGGTGAGAAAATATTTCACCAATCATTCTTTTAGTCATGAAAGGGCTTCGTTGATCGAATTTATTTCTTTCATAAACCTTTAGTCATAACCCTTATCATTCAAGTCTTATTTCATTGGAACGTAAGGTAAATATGATGGGTTAATTCATCTTTAAAACATGTAATGTAAGAAGATAATACATAAACACCATGAAATTCACCAGTTAAAATTTTAGTCAAAGCAATCCACGATGAAATAATAAAATGTTAGATAGAATAATGCAAAAACACTTTGAAAATCCTCAATCTGATGCATTGGGTACTAATTTGTAACAAAATAATTCATAAACCAATAAATATATAATAATACATACATTTGAAGCAAAATCATTAACCTCCATGAAGTCACATAAATAGAAATTTGGAGATTTTCATGGAAAGTACTTGGGCTCTGTGGATAGAAGTTACCTATGGATGAAACCCACATACCTTAGATGGAAAATTTAGAAGAAATTTCGACTTGTAGGAGGGGAGCGTGAAGCTCTATCTTGAGAACTTTAAATGGAGGACTTGAGAGTTGAGAGATTTTGAGTGATTTAGGAGTTGTAATGAAATTAAAGTGAATAGGTATAGAATGGGATGGATATAGGTTAATTTAGGCTTAAACAGATGAATTTTTAGACTTAGGGTAGGAGAAAAAGTCAAAAACACTTTGATTAAAACTAGATAGAAGAAACCATATGATTGGTCTATGGGTCGTAGACCCATCTACGATTGGTTGAAGGGGTTTTGTCTTGGTTACAGTACTATCAAAAGATCAGAAACTTGAAACTTGGGTCCCAAAAATATGAATCAAATCTACACTCTATTATCCATTTTATGGGTTGTATGTACCCCTCATCAATCCTCCCAACACTTAGTAAAAAGTTTCACCCTTATGACCCAAACTATAAAGCCTTTCTATGATCTGTCAACAAGATGAGGACGATAAGTGGTTTTTGTCTTATTCAACCTTTTTGCATTCTTCTTTAAGCCTCAATCACAACTTTAATCCATTACTTATAGAATCATTTATAGTCTTCCAGAACCCTTTGTACATCCAACTAATACTTTCAAATTTTCAATAAGTCACCAACCTAATCCATGAAGCCCATCTATGGCCCATAAACCTAACCATGAGATGTAGATAGTACTCATACACCACTGCAACAAAAACAAAATTGACTCCCTAGCTTAATTTTGACTTTTACCATGTGAGGTATTATAGTGACTTTCCAAATATGTAAGGTCCTTATGATGATTTACTTGATTAGTTTTAATCCTTACCTTTCTATGATGTACTTATGATATACTTATGGATAATACGATGTTATGCTTAATTATAACTCTACTACTCTTTTATCCTAATATTTGAAATGTTAACTCACATATTATGATTTATTATGCATTGCATTACATTGTCCACATACTTAGTACATTCAAATGTACTAATGCATACTCTTGCCAACATTGTCTTATAATGTAGGAGACTGTTCCCATGTTACTTCTCAGGCTTGTGGCTAGATTTAGGAGTTCTCTTTGAAGACTTTGTGGTGAGTCCTCTTGGTTGGAGGGACGCCTATCACTTCTCTATAAATTTTGATTTAGTTTCTGATGTTATGAGACTATTTCTTGAGTTGTTTCCTTTATATTTTTAAATGTGAGAAAGGTACATGTCTTAGACCCTACCTATACTAGACTAAGTAGAAGCATGTCAGATTATGTAAATGTCTATGTTGTCCTTCAATGGCTTTCTAAGATTGTCCCATTTACTTTTTTGATATTGAAAGGGGGCTCATTCCCTATTCCCGTATAGATTGTAATGATTCCTTAATTGCCTGTTGTATGTTTATTGATATGTCAAGATGGCTTGATTAGGATCATTTGAGGATTCAATAACTATGTCATAGCTACGGCCTAACTTGGGTCATGAAAGTAAAATTTCAAGATCTTTAGAGTAGGGTTTTATTGGACTTGCATGTGTTCCATGACTATTTCGAGTGATTGCTGCTATCTGGCTTGAGTTAGGGCGTAATATCGTTGGGTCCTATTATTGTATACAAGAAAAAAAGATGGTACCATGTGCATGTGTATTGTTTATAGACAGTCGAATAAGGATATCATCGAGAATAGGTATTTGATTCACTGTACTGATGATTTTGTTAATCTTCTTCAAGGTGCAATGATGTTCTCAAAGATAGAATTAAGGTTATGGTATCATCAATCGAGAAATAAGAAGATGAATATTTCTAAGACTACTTTTAGGACTTGATATGGACACTATGAATCCTAATCATGTGATTTGGGTTTACTAATGCCCCTGCAATATTTATGAATTTGATTAATCGTGTGTTCAGAGACCTATTTGGACTCCTTTGTTATTGTGTTCATAAAAAACATCCTTGTCTACTCTAGGAGTCAACAGCAGCATTTGAGGGTTATACTTCAGACTATATTAGATCATTGGTAGTATGCCAAAAAATTTACCAAGTATGAATTTTTAATTGAGATTGCGACATTCCTAGGGCACAGGTGTCCAAGGATTAGATTATGGTGGTTCTGGCTAATGTGGTGATAGTTCTTGATTGGTCTAGGCCCACTTCTCCTATCATGGTTCACAATTTTATTGGGTTAGCATGATACACAGTTTTTGGAGGAGTTCTTTTCTATTATGGCATCTTTGATGAGACTGACTTAGAAAATGTCCCTTTCTAGTGGTTTGATGAATAATGAGTGTGAGGTGAGCTTTTTGAAGCTCAAGGTCTTGTTGACTTTAGCTGCAATTCTTGCTCTACCTATTGAATGTCAGTGTTTTAGTGCTTATTATGATGCTTCAAATAATATCTTGGATTGTCTCAAAATGCAATAGGGTAGGATTATTGTTATGTTTCTAGGCAGCTGAAGGTACAATGAAGAACTACACCACTATCTATTTGGAGATAGTGACGGTAGTCTTTGCAGATAATTTTTGAAGACATTATTTTTATGGCACCCATTGTGAGATCTACATCGACATTGTATCCTCCAATATGTTTTCAGCTGGAATGATAATAATTGGAGATAACACATATGGTTTGTTTCTTTGAAGGACTGCGATGTTATCATATTTTATAATATAGGCAATGTAAATGTGCTAATGGATTCCTTGATCTGAAAGGATGTGAGAATAGGGAGTTTGGCATATTTTTTAGTTTAGGAGTCTCCATTGGGTTCAGACATCCAGTCCTTTGAAAATCAGAAGATACGACTTGATATTCTTATCCAAGAATGGTACTTGCTTGTGTTGAAGCTAGATCTTCTTTGTTGGAGAAAATTAATACAAAGTAGTTCAAAGACCCAAAATTGAAGATAATTCGTCACACAATGTTTAGTGGGGAGGCTAGGAAGATGACTTTAGATCCAGAAGGCATTTTGAGGATCAAGAGTCATATTTATGTTCCTAGAGTTGGAGATTATGTTAGGTTTATTCTTGAGAAGGCCCATTATTCTGTATATTTCATTTATTCTGGTGTGGTGAAAATTTATCCTAGTCCTTGAACTATCAGCAGGTGAAGTTCGAGTACCAAAAGCTACGTGGTTTGACTTAGAGACTACCCATTCTGGAGTAGAAATGGGAGAGGATAGTTATGGACTTTGTGGTAGGCCTACCATGTGCCGCCTAAGGTTTTGATTCTATTTAGGTTATTGTGGATCGATTGACTAAGTCTGCTCTCTTCATGCCAGTTCAAACTTCTAATAGTTTAGAAAAGTTTACTCAAATCAACATCTAAGAGGTTGTCCAATTGCAAGGTTCCAATATCTATAATTTTAGACCAGGGTACCCAGTTCACACTACATTCTTGTGTATCTATTCAAAGAGATGTGGGTACCAGAGTTGACCTCAACAATGATTTCTACCCTCAATCTAATTTTTAGTCAACGAGGACTATTTAGGTCTTGAGGAACTGGTTTCAGGACTACGTGATTGATTTTTTGAGTTAGTTGGATCATTTCGTGGCATTAGTAGAGTTTTTTTGTAAATTAATATCCACCATTCAAGCATTAACATGGCACATTTTGAGGCATCATATGGTGGAAGTGTCATTTTCCAATGAGTTATTTTGATGCCTTTGATGTTAGGCCATGGGGTACTAATTAGCTTCATGAATCGATGGGTATAGTTCATTGTATGACAATCCAACTTTATAGGTTATGATAGGGCATACCTTAGCCCTCTAATAGGCAAGACTAACCTTGATCAAGAACTGGTAGTAGAGAGTGTGAGGGATGAGATTAACCCAAAAGGAAATAACTTACATTCCATTCATAAAGGAACACAACTAATATATATATATATATACAATGACTGTAATGAACCCTCACAGGACTTAGAAGTCACCTGTACAGAACTACTATGGACATGATACAACCAAATTTAGTCATAATATATCTTTATATAAATATACAACACAAAAATAATATACAAGAAACATCTCAAACAAGAAACGACTCCCGCTGATATAGATGGAGACTGGAAGGATCCAAAGACATTTGATGCTCACCACTAGTCTCTGAATATGGAAGCTACAACAGAAGGAATCAATGCTTCTAGCTCGTGCTAGGCCCTGTATCATGAAACAGATGTAGAAAGTAAGGTGAGTACCACAAATATGGTACCCAGTAGACATCAATGTTTGATTAAGTAAGAAGAGTAAATAAATTAAGGATAAACTAGAATATACTTCTACAAATATCCGTCACAAGAACCAAACTACATGTCGATGGCTATGGATGTAACAAGAAACATTAACAGTTGTACAGTGATGTACATAAGGGTAAGGCCCTACTGTCTATTACAGTACGCCAATTATGCCCGCATAAGCCTAGAAAGTACACCCATGCACAAAGAAAGGGGAATTGGGTGTATGGTTCGATGGTGTCAATTATCACCGATCTCATAACCCAAATATGTGCATTGAATCTTGAACTTGCTAGCACCATTTGACTAGGCCTCTAGCCTAGGTTGTATTCCCTGAATAGGCCTCTAACTAAAGCTATGACTTGTACTTCAACCCAGGATACGACCTAGCCTCCTAACTAAGTTAATATCAGATGTGGCCAGTGGTGTGACCTTTCCCTTAGGCCTCAAGATAGTCTAAAATTCCCTCCATCGATAGCGCCTCAAACTATATAGCCTCTAATCAGAGCTATATAGAAAGTAGTAAGTCCTTATTTACAAACTTCATAATGGGAGGACATGCACCTAAATATGGGGAAATTATCGCGTCTATAACTTCATGGGACCTTACGCTGAATTGAAATGTGACATCATCGGTCCCCCTATATCTGAGCAGAATCTAATGTATCATGGGCACGCTCTAAGAGAGATAGTGAATCATATAGATAATCAAGTTCACATCATATCATAGCCTATCAAAGGCTCAACTCTACAGACTCAAGTCTGCTAATTCAGTCCACATGGATCTACACCTCACAAGTTACACCAGATTTAAATATAGAAATCTATTGATCCTGACTAATGCAGGTCTAGGGCATAACAAACCTAAGCCTAGGTTATGGCCCAACAAATATCCAATAATCAAAATAATGTAGACAAAAAATATAAAATTCACATGAACCTTCAGCATGTCAAATAGGCACTCTATCAGTCTAAGATAAGTATGAACACAATAGGTTGTCAATATACTAGCCACAAGTATTCACATTATAAGGCCCTACAAGTTAGGTAGTCAGAATGTTCAGAATAAGTGGAACTAAAAATTTGCAGGTCAACATACAAGTCTCATTTACTACGCTTGGTTCAAACTATGAGTCATGATTAGGGCTAGTTGATAGGATCAGTCGAAATAGAAAATTTGTTAAGTTTGGAAAGGATCTACAAAGGTATTTATGGTCCATAAATTGAATTACAAACCGTAAAGAAGGCTCAGGTTTTGGGGTCTTTGATTGAAGGGAAATTAGATTTCTTAACTTGAACTGTAAACAAATCGGACTAGTCAACATCTTGTTTACAATTCGTAAATGGACTCATGTATTAGGGTTACTGAGTGGGAAAAATTTCTAAGTGTCAGATGGTTTTACTTCATGACTTTATGGCCTATAAACCCATCTACAAGTCATAGAATGGGCTTGTAGATTGAGCTTCAGAAACAGTTTCAAAAGATCAAATGTTTAGTAGGACGTAAACACCATTCTCCAACCGATAACCTAAGGCTAAAACTATGTTTTTCTTAATTTTAATCTACCCATATCAGACCCTTTTCTCCCCAATGCTCTCATTCACCCTTTGTCAAGACCCAAACCTAGGGTATAGTCGTAACACGGTGAATGAGGAACTCCAAGGTACCTCACTCAACCATCTTAGCATACATCAGGAGTTCATAGTTAATTAAATGGCATAGTGTGGAATTAAAAGTGGGTAATGAGACTAAGGGAAATATTCATAGTTTAGAAATCAAGGCAACATCTCAACCCTAAGATTTTATCTTCAAAACATACCAATCTACATGAGACATAGTGTGGACCAAATCATAGGAACGATTCCTCTCAAATACAAAATACATGAAAATAATATTGAAAGTAAAAGTCTCCAATAAAAAACTCTAAATACATAAGTATCTCAAATACATAGCATGAAAAGAAAGAAGGTGAAATCCCCGAACTAAAGGCTCATCAAGCTACTAGTCTCTATTATCAGAACCTATCCATGTGGCATTGGAGGAGGTGGAATGCAAGTCCTTACATGGTGACATCATGTAGGCAAAATATGCATCAGTATGTTGGAATGTACTAAGTATGTGAGATGCAATGAAAAATTGAAATGACAATGTCATAATGCATGAAATTGTAATGCCATCACTAATAAAATTTAGAAGTCTCCATGCATCGAATTCTAATGTCATCATTAAAAACACATAAGTCACAGTCAATTAATAATATCAAATATGAAGTAAAAGTCAAAGCATCATATTAAAACACATGTGATGGAACGAACATATCCAATCATAAACTTTGTAGGAGAGGACCGTATTTGACATATAAGCCCAGGTGAGCTAATATATGGAATCCAAAATAATCCCCTATGTTGGCATGGGGAAACCACTTTCCAGGTGGAACTACATTACTTAAGAATAAATCACTTCTAATCCTTAGTGATTTTGTGGATCTACTAACCTAGCCTGCAAGGGCTCATTTGGTGGCACATAGTAATGGGGTAAGGGGTTGCTACTAGGGTTCCCTTATTGAACCCCACCTCAATACCTCATTTGGAGATAAGTCAATCCCACAAAATACTTTAGATAACATAAGCATAGTCATGTAACATAACTTAGAATCATAAGTAGCAATCTCATAAGAGTAGCTTGATGTCTCAAACACCACCCAAGTGAGAATTGGCTTTTCACATAGAAGGTTCATCATAAAAATCTTTTAAGGGCTTCGCAATATGCTTACATATTTGACAACATTCGTAACTTAAAACTTACTCTTTGCGCTTATCCTTAACATCATACAAAATCTACCATAGCTTAGGGGACCTATATAATGACTTGAAACCACATAATTTAATAGTATAATACATGAGTATGATAAAATATGCAACTATAAAACTAGGATTAACCAACCCACACATCATTGGAAGAACCCTAGATAGTGAAACCATAACAACCAACTTGATAATCATAAGAAATCATGGTGTATTATACCATTACTTCATTTAAGGCAAAATACATGAAAATACTTTATAAAATCATCATTTAAACCATAGTTATGCAACTAAACAATTTCTAGAACTTAAATTAAAGGCAAAAGGTTTTATTGAGGAACTTTATGGGTGGAAGGTACCCATAAATCAAATTCAGATACCTTAAGAAAAGTCTTAAAGAAGTTTAGGGAGAAGCTCTTGGATGGAAACCCTAACCCTTGCCTTGTTCTTTGCTTTGAGAGCATTGTTTTCTTAGAGAATTTGAGAGAGTTTGATAGTAGAGTGAACAAGAGTGAATGGGACAATTTGGGAGGGTTTAGGGTCTGATATGGAAGACAAACAAGTCTAAAATTATGTTGTTTTAAGTCTAGCATGCGAGGAAAAGAAAAAATTACCCTTTATTAAAACTATAGGAACTCAATTCATGACCTTGATTATGGGCCATAAACCAAATAATAGATCGTACTATCATTTTGTCCTTCTCACCTTTTCAAATCTTCTAAAAGTTGATCTCCGGATGTAAGTCTATGACCCTATTCAACAAATCATAGAATAAACTATGGTTTCTAGAAATACCTCAAGGTTTCCTTTCATACTTGGTAAATTTCCAATCTTCAGGACCCTAAGCACGGGACAAAACTATGGTCTGTAAACTCGAATACTGGTTGTCCTCTTTTTCTATGTTCAACATCAAAAACCATATTATCCATCCACTCAGGACACTGATCCATGACCTTTTTCAATGGTCTGCAGTCCTATTTATGGACCATAAACTACCATTGTAAATCCCTTAAACACATAGCCAAATTTCTTTCCCTCGCACTCCAAATCACGAACCTATTTTTTAGTCGTAAAATGAATCACGAGCAATATATTAGGCTCCTAATTCGACCTGTAACATTTTCAATTCCACTGTTTTTTAACTTTTAACCTCCTAACCTACGGGTCGTTACAATATCTCCCCTTTAGGAATAATCATTCCAAAATGTGCTAAATGTCGGTTCTAGGGAGCTACAAGCAGCTAACAATCCATCATGCATGCAAAATGAACTTTAAACACCTTTTCATGAAATTTTTGTACTCATGTTTCTCATGTAAACCTTGAAAAGTCCCATGAACATGCAAACACACATAAATGACATAAAAACTGAAATAGATGAGTTTTGAGGTCTTAAGGTAGAAGAACATTGCACCTTAGGATTGAGTATAGTGGAAAGGATAGGGATATCGCCTCAGTATGTCTGCTTCCTCTTCCCACGTTGCACTTTAAACTTGTTAATTTCTTCACAGCAGTTTGATGGATAAAGCCTCTTTGTTTCTTAACCTGTTCACTAGTCTTTCTAGAATATCAATTGGAACTTCTTCGTAAGTTGCATTTCCTTCAATATTCACATCTTCCCATAGGACTATGGAGTTTGGATCTCCCATGAATTTTCTCAGCATAGATACATGGAATATTGGGTAAATCACGTTCATGTCCATGAGAACTCTAACTCATAAGCCACCTTGCTAACCCTTTCATAATCTTGTAAGGCCCTACATACCTAGGGCTCAATTTTCCATTCTTACCAAACGGAACCACACCCTTCATGGATGACACTTTAAAATAGACTCAATCATTAATGTTAAACTCAAGGTCCTTTCTCTTAACATCGAAGTATGACTTTTGTGGACTTTTAGCCATTTTCAAATCCTCCCTTATGATTCTTACATCATCCATGGCATTCATGACTAGATCTGACCCTAAGTAAGCTATTTCAACCACTTCAAACTATCCAACTTGTGATCTATATCACCTACAATATAGGGCCTCAAAAGATGCTATCATAATGCTTGAATGGAAAATATTATTTTCAGCAAACTCAATAAGAGGTAGGTGGTCATCCCACTTCATTTGAACTCCAATATATAAGCCCTCAACATATCCTCTAACATTTAAATTTTTCTTTTGGATTGCTCATCAGTTTATGGATGGAAGGTGGTACTCAACATCACCTTTCTACCAAGGCTATTTTAAAATAACTTTAAAATGTGAGATCTGAATTCATCTCCATGATCATATATGATAGATTATAGAACCCCACGCAACCTTACCAACTCCTAGATATATAATTTGGTATAGTATTTAGCACTAAAATTTGTCTTGACTAGTAGTAAATGAGCCAATAAAATATCATTCTATCCAGTATCACCCATATGGAATCAAAATGTTTATTGGTCTTAGGCAATCAAACTAAAAAATACATATTAATCACTTCTCACTTCCAAGTGGAAATTTTATTGTCTTGAGCTAGGCCACCTAGCCTTTGATGTTCAACCTTGACTTGTTGTCGATTGGAGCATTTTGACAAAAACTTTACTATATTATTCTTCATTCTCCTCCACCAATACATTTCTCTTTAGTCCCTATGCATTTTAGTAGAATTGAGATGAATAGAATAAGATGAATTGTGAGCTTCTTGCAATATAAAACTTCCCAATTCTTCAACATCTAGCACATACAAACTCCCTTTGTAATGAAGCACCCCATCTCTCCCTTGTGAGAAGACTTATATGATTCTTTTCTTCACCAAGGCCTTTAATTCAAATAAGGCAGGGTTATGATCTAGCTTAGACTTGATATCCTCAATTAACGCAGACTCAGAGCTATATAATACCATCATACTTCCATTGTTGTTATCATTTAATATCACTCCTAACCTAGCTAACCTATGGACTTTATTTACCAATTCTCTTTTTCCATCATCTTCAATGTGTGACGCACTACCCATGGACACCCTACTAAGTGCATTAGCTACCATATAAGCCTTACCTGGTTAATATTTTACACTCATGTCATAGTCCTTGAGAAAGTCTAGCCATCTCTTTTGCCTTAGGTTGAGGTCCCTTTGAGTGAACACATCTTGTATGGTCCTATGATTAGTGAGTACATCAAGCTGACCACCTTACAAATAATGAAGCGAAATCTTTAATGCAAAAACCACAACCGCAAGTTTGAGATCAGGTGTCAAATAGTTCTTTGATGCACATTTTGTTTCCTTGAGGCATAGGCAATCATCTTCCCATTATGCATCAACACACCACCCAAACCAACCCATAAAGCATCATAATATACCAGGAATTTCATAGTTCCCTCAAGCAAGGATAAAATTGGAGCAAAATTCAATTTATCCTTCAAGGTTTTCAAACTCTTCTCACACTCATACGTTCAAATAGACTTAAATTTCTTTTGAGTCAATATAACCAATGTTGACAAAATAAAGGAGAAACCTTCAACAAACCTTTTATAGTACTCACCTAGGTCCAAGAAACTCCTAATATTTGAAGGATTCAATTGCCTATGCTGAAAGGAGATAAGTTGAGTACCCGGAAAGAGATCTATGTTGAAATCTATTTCCCTTAGGATAGGAACACCGAGTAACTCTTCAATGAGGACATCTGGAAACTCATTCATTGTGGGAACCAACAACAGTGAGGGGATTTTGAAAGTGACATCTCTAATCCTTACTAGATGATATATACACCCCTTAGAGATCATATTTTGGCTTTGATATAGGAGAAAAACCAATCTTTACATGAAGAACTACTACACTTGCACTCAAGAATGGACGCATTTCGGAATTGGAACTTAACCCTAAGAGTTGATAAATCCATAGAAGCATAGGAATCATTCAACTAATCCATGCGAAGTGTTACATCGAAATAAACCATAGAAAGTTGTATCAAGTAACAAGGACTGACATTGTGCAAAATAGACACGGGGAAACCCCTATAGACTATTTGTGCAATAATGGACTCTCCTATGGGAGTACAAACTTCAAAAGGCTCCTTTAGTACTTTAGGTCATACATGAAATATATTTCAAGAAATGGACTCACTTCTAACAACGCATATACATCAAAATCATAAATTTGCAACATAACAAAAACATTGTCCGTAGTCTCTTCCACCTCTTAACGGGAATGCAAATCATAAGAACCTATTGACCTTTGTAACTTCTTGAGCGTGTTCCCCTAAGTCCTAGCACCACCACTTCAGTTTGATCAACATATGTCATCAAGTGAGAAATGTCCATCTCTTTCTTTAGCATTGGGTCTTGAATTTTTTGGATACCAATTACTACTTCCTGAAGATAAATTTGATCATTTTAGTCCGTGGGTCCTCCACCATGAACAGTGCATATTTTGAAAGGTTTGTAAATTTAGAGGACTATTCCCTCACACTCATATGCCCTTGCCTCAAGATAATGAATTCTTGCACCATTGCTTCCCTTAGATTCATTGGGAACAATCAATCCAAGAATGTACCTTTGAACTCTTCCCACTTTATTTGGCCTACTTCCTCGCCCCTTTCATCGACCCATTAATCATACCAAACCTTTGTTACACCTTTGATTTAATAGGCTACTAGCTCGAAATTTTCTTCTGATGATACTCCTATGATGGCCACGATCCTATATGTCTCATTAGTGAATTCAACTGGGTCTTTATCAATTTTGGAACTATGGTATTTTGGCGAGTTCACTCTCATAAAATCTGAGACCCTTGTTGCCAGTGATGGTGCAAGAGGAGGATTTGCAACCTCTCAGTTGGCTTGATTGGCTAAGACTTGGGCCAGCATTGCAAAAGTGGTTGAAAACTCCACATATATGACTCCTTTCTCTTGTCGCTTGAGAGGGACTTGATCATGACTCACCTCCCTAAGTAATAGAGGACAGGTTTGGTCTTTATTTACCTCTCTAGTTAATAGTTCTCTTCTATGCAACATAATCTAGAAATAGCAAAACGGAATGTCCTCAGACAAGAGAAAATCATAGACAACTATAAAGGCATGACATGATTCATGAAGAAAAGAATGTTTCCTAAATGCCTTGTTGCCCCTCATTCATGATTATGGTGCACTTCAGAATTACGAACAAGACTCTACTCGACGTGATACGTTTGATATCCAAGGAATATGTCAAATCTTTTTCTCTTATATCAAGTTAGTCATATCCCAAGCCTAGGGCCTAGTCGTAACCCAGCGAGTTAGAAACCCAAAAGTACCTCACCCAAGACATCTTAGCATGCATCAAGCATTCATAGGTAATTAAACGACACAGTGTAGAATTAAAAGTGGGGAGAGGACTAAGGATAACATTCAATGTTTAGAAATCAAGGTAAGATATCAACCCAAAGGTTTCATCGTCAAAACATACCAATCTACAAGAGACTTAGCAGGTACCGAAGCATAGTAATAGTTCTCCTCAAATAAAAAACACATGAAAATAAGATAGAAAGTAAAAGTCTCCAATGAACAACTCTAACTATATAGGCTTTTAAAATACATAGCATGAAAATAAAGAAGGTGATATCACCGAACTGCTAGCCTTAGTCATCGAAAGCTAGCCATGTGTCTGTGGTGGAGGTGGAATGGTGGTCACTACATAGTGACATCATGAAGGTAAATTATGTTTTATTACGTTGGAATATACTATATATGTAAGATGCAATGCAAAAATTAAACTTTAATGTCATCATGCATGAAAGTGTACTGCCATCATTTATGAATTTTAGAAATCTCCATTCATAGAATTGTAATGCCATCGTTCAAATCATGTAAGGCATGGTCATGGAATAACATTCAATATGAAGTGAAAATAAAAGCATCATATTAAAACACATGTGATGGAATGGAGATATCAAATCATAACTTCATGGTAGAGAACCATAATCGACATATAAGAACATGAAAGATACTACATGGAATACAATATAACCCTCTATACAAGCACGAGTAGATCACTTGGCAAGTGGAACTCTATCAACTTAACCATGCATCGTTCGTTATCATTAGAGATTTCATGGATCCACTAGCCTAGCCTATAAGGGTTCCTATGGTGGCACATAGTTAATGGGGAAAGGTGTTGCTACTAGAGTTCCCTTATCAAACCCCACCTTAATGCCTTATCCAGTGCTAAATAAATCCCACAGAATACTTTAGATAACATAAGCAAATTCATGTGATGTAACTTAGTATCATAAGTAGAAATCTCATAAATGTAGCTCGATGTCTCAGAAGCCGCCCAAGTAAGAATTAGCCTTTCACATTGAGGGTTAATCTTAAACATCTTTAAGGGTTTCACAATATACTTACATCTTTGGCAATGTTCATAACTTAAAACTTACTCGTAGCCATTATCCTTAACATCATACAAAATACATCGTAACTTAGTGGTCCTATGCAATGACTTAAAACCACATGATTTAATAGTATAATGCATGAATGTGACAAAATATGTAACCCTAAAACTAGGATTAAGTAGCCCACACATCATTGAAAAAACCCTAGGGAGGGAAACCATAACAACCAACTTGATAAGTATAGTAAATCATGGTATATTATCACATTACTTCATTTAAGGCAAAATACGTGAAAATACTTTGTAAAATCATCATTTAAAGCATGGTCATGAGACTTAACATTTTCAAGACCTTAAATAAAAGGTGAAAGGAGTTATTGAAGAACTTTTTGGGTGGATGGTACCCACAAATCAAACTCACATACCTAGAGATCACCTTAAGGAACGACTTAAAGAAGTTTTGTGAAGAAGCTCTTGGTTGGAAACCATAACCCTTGCCTTGTTATTGCTTGGAGAGTATTGTTACCTTAGTGAATTTAAGAGGGTTTGAGAGTAAAGTGAATGAGAGTTAATTGGAGGGTTTGTGAGGGTTGAGTGTTTAATATGGGAGGCAGAAAAGTCTCAAAATGATGTAGTTTTATGACTAGGGTGTGAGGAATGGACTAAATTTCCCTTTATTAAACCTATTGAAACCTAGTTCACGACCTCAATTATGGGACGTAAACCTAACCAAGGATTGTACAATAGTTTTGTCATTTTTACCTTTTCTAATCTTCTAAAATTTGGTCTCTAAATTCAGTTAACAAAATAATTTTGTGCCTCATAGAATGAACTATGGGTGGTAGAAACCCCTCATGGTTTCACTCAACACTTAGTAAATTTCAAATCTTAAGGACCCTAACCACGAGAAAAAACTATGATCTATAAACTCGAGTACGGGTCGTCTATTTACTCGTAATTTCAACTTCAGAAACTATAATTTCCATAATCTCAAGGCATCAAACCACGACCCCTTTCTATGGTCTTTAGTCATATTTACGCATAATAAACTTCCCTCATAGATCCTTAGACACTTATACAAATTTCTTTCCCTTGCACCCCAAACCATGAACCTATTTAAAACTCATAAAATGAACCACGAGCCATAGATAAGGCTCATAATTCAGCCTACAAATTTCTAGTTCCACATATTCTGCATTTTATAACCTCCTATCCTGCGGGTCCCTACACCCTTCACTCACTCTCCCAAAATATTTTCTATGGCTAGGATACTCTCTCATGATTAAGGAAGAGAAGCTAGGTTTTTACAAACATTCCTCTTTAACTTCAACCCTTCTGTCTTAGTCACCAATTTAGGTATGTGGGTTTTATTTATTTGTTCATTTCACCCAAAAATCCCAACAATGCTTCCTTTTACCTTTTCTTTCAATTATTAAATTTATGAGTTCGATGAGAAAGCTTTATATAATGTTGTAATGGTATATTTTAAGATATATTGACTCTAATAAGGCAATGTGATGATGTGCTATGAATTTCTATAGTTTTCAAGTCATTTTTCATGATGACCCTTCCTAGGGTTTGAATGTATGAAGTGAGATAATTAAGCATATTGATATATAAGGACTTCACCGTTTCAATGTATACTATCATTGTATTGCATGATATTAAAGTTTATTGCATAAGCCCACTAGGTTTTTAGATGAACTCTTACATGATGATAATGATAAAGTCCATAAAGAATTATATGGAAGTTTATGAATGTTATGAAAGTTGCAAGCATGTTAAGAATCTCTTTAATGATGTTTAAGATGGACCCTCAACATGAAAGGCCAATTCTCACTTGAGTGGATCCCAAGTTAATGAGTTACTCCTATGACATCAAAGTATGTTTCTATGTTTACAAATGCTTATGTATATATGATTACGTTATAAGTATTCCATGGGACTTGACATAGCATCAAATGAGGCATTGAGGTGGTGTTCAATAAGAGAACCTTACTAGCAACATCGTTTCTCATTAACTATGTGTCACCATAAGAGCTCTTATCAAATAAGGCTAGTGGATCTACAGTAGAAGAGTTAAACTAAGATATGAATGCATATGTTGACAGAGTTCAATCCAGTAGGTGGACTCCCTATGCCAACTTAAGGGGTTATGTTGGATTCCATGTAGTAGCTCGCACGTTCATAAATGCCAGTTACGGTCTCCTCCCACATAGAATGGTATATGATGATTATGTTACTCTAAGCATGATTCACATGGAGCATTAATCTCTTATTTCATATGGAGCTTTACTCCTTGGCTATGGTTATGCATATTTTGCATGATGACATTACAATATAATGTTTGCATTACATCCCACATACTTAGTATATTCCAACATACTAATGCATATTATTCCTACATGATATAACCATGTAGAGATCGATGCTCCTCTTCCATTTTCATGTGGCTAGATTTAGATGTTTGAGACTAGTTGATTGGTGAGCCCTCTAGTTTAGGGACTACACCTTCTGTTCTTGCTTGTGATATTTTTGAGACACTTACTTTGAGTTTTATTCTGGAGATTTTTACTTTCTATGTTATATTTTCATGTCTTTTATACTTGAGCATGAGCTTTCAAAATGTCTTCGCCCCCACCAAGTATTTGTTGTATATGGTACGGTTTGGAAGATATGTTTAAAGTATAAGTTGCAACTTTCCATGGTTTGAAATTATTAAATGTTCCCTTAGTCCAATCCCCAATTTTAAATTTCTTCTTTTATCATGTTCCATACCTATGAATTCTTACATGAATGCTAAGAGAATTGGATGAGGTGCCTTTGGGTTCCTCATTTGTCATTTTACAACTAGACCCTAGGCTTGGGTCGTGACACCAATCGTGCTAACTAGATAACAAGACTATCATGTATATAAGCTAGTACGATTATTACAAACACATCTGGCCTCCAACCAATCCCCTACTAAATATTCATATTACCCAAATAGGATTTACATATTCTAATTTAGTCTAGAAGAAGACAGATCGTAGCCTACCTGAATATTTATCATCTGCACTCCAAATCACTCCACAGACACGTTATCCTTATGATTAGCCTCAAAATACTATCAAGATGAAGAAAATAGGGTTACAATAGTAGTACAGTTGTTTTGACACAAAATTACAAGAAATGAACATAAATCAATCGCAGAGCTAAAAAGCAAGAAAATAGGGCTCATACTCAGAATCTCAAAATAAACCTTGTATAATGACCGTTATAACTATTCATGCTTGTACGACAAATTATGGCTCAATAGATACCAAAAAAAATACAAAGTAGCCCAACATAACATAATATTTCTTTGTAGAAATTATAGAATAGACAACATATTCTACATCATATTTACCTCAAACGTAGCTCAACCTATAAATTCTGACAGCACAATAGTGATTATCTTGAATAATCACATAGAATAGATCCAAATTTAATAAAAACTAATCCAAAATAATCAAGAAATCAATTTCTAAAACATTTTGATAACCAACATCAACATAGAAGCAAAAAAGAAAAATTTCCTCAAACAACGTGCCAAATACAATTTCCAACACTTTCACAACATTTTTTTCAGAATTTCAAGCAAGATAGCAAGCCTTTTGTGTCACTCGAATTGGTCTTGAAATGAAGAATTTATCACTAATTGAATTTTTCCTTCTATTTTGATCAAAGTAGGGAATTTATTCAAATGTACTGCCTAATTTGTTGTCTGCAATCATGGTGAATAGTAACCTAGGATAGCAGTGTATAACCTAAATAACCTCTGCAAATGAGTTAGGTCTTCTGCTATCGTGGAGAGTTAACCCGCTAATGTCAGTGAATGCAGTCAGATGGCCTACGATAGCTGAGTGTTAGCCCAACTAACCTCTATGAGAATGGAAAAGGGCCCCATGATCATTGAGCTCATTGGGTGCTCCACAAGACTTCAACTATTTCAAATATTTTGACGGGGTGTTTGGAGCTTATTCAAAATCCCAAAAACACAAGCTAACTATGTAATCATACAAAATTAGATGTTCTAGATCTAATGAGGTAGTCAAAATTCCCATACTAGGTCATTATGGATAAATGAAAGTCCCACTTCCCAAGTCCATAGTTACTCAATTTCCACCAAAGGGCCTAAAATGTACAAGGTAGCCTCAGAAATGGAACAAAAGGTCATTCTAGATAAAACTCGATGTTTTGGAGCTAACCACACAACTAAAATTTCCATTCGGGCACGTTTACTTAGAATACTGACCAAAATCAACTATTTGCCGATTCAAAAGGCTAAATTTAAAAACTAGGTACAAAATTACACCAAAGGCCTTAGTATATGAGTCAACCATGCTTTTAGCCTAATTTGATTATTCCAGAGCTAATGGAGCTGTCAAAATTCCGTTCTAAGGAAATTTACCTAGACTTTACAATAAAACTTATTTTTTAACTATAAATAGGCCTTTACTACAAAAAACTCCACATCATCCAAACAAATAACCAGATCAGTTCTAGCATGTCATAAATAACATGGGTCTCTATAGGAACACTCTAGCTAGCAAGAATATGAAATTACAAAGAAATGATCTAGAAAATCATTACAACATCCATAATTACAGAAACTTGTATCCACGAAAGTAAAGACATGGTCGTACCTAAAGACTCAAATAGGCTAGGGTATTGCTCCTGCTTGATCTCCTAGGTGGCCTCCTCAATTAGACTATGCTTCTGCTAGACCTTAACCATAGGTATCACTCTAGAGAAAAGATGCCTAACATCTCTAGCTAATATGGCTCTCGGTCTGTCAATGAATGCCAAATGGTAATCCAGCTCAACTTAATCATACTATAACACATGTGACTCATCTGGCACTTACTGATGTAGTATCGAAACATGAAAAATTGGGTGTATAGTTTAATATGGTAAGGGTAAAACTAACCCATATGCAACTTCACCAATCCACTTCAAAATCTCAAATTACCTAATCTACTACGGATGGAGTTACTCCGCCTGCCAAACTTTATCACCCCCTTTAAGGGTAATACTCGTAGGAATACTCGATCATCAATATTAAAATATAGAGAATGGTGTTTACAATCAGCATAACGTTGATATTGTCTCTAGGTTGTCCTCAACCTGTCTTGAATCATATAGACATGGGATAAAGAATCTTGAAGCCAATTTGTACCATACAATCTAGGTTCTGTGGGTTCAAACTAAACAATAGGGGTACATCAATGAATACTATATAAGTCTTTGAATGGTTCCATATAAATGCTGGAATGGTATTTATTATTATATACAAACTATGCTAGAGGGAAAAACTGATCCCCTTGACTGCCAAACTCTAATACATAAGTCCACAACTGTAACAACTCGAAAATTTTCGAAATATCCTTATGATTGGCATTATATGATGTACTACAAGACATGGTTGTGTTTTGATAGCCATGGGTTGAGTTTAAGTGGCCAAATGCAAATTGGGCTAGTTGGTGGCTTAGAGGGACAGTTTCGGCAGTGTACTTCAAACAACCATAACTTTTGATGTGGCATGAACCATGTGAGCTGCTACATTTAAAATTGAATATATTTGCAACAAAACTGGTTTCACTCTATTTTGAATTCGGATGAGGGAGATATGGCCCAAACAGTTAGACAGTCTGAAATTTGGAAGCCATTGGAGATAGGCTAAGAAAAGTGGCCAAGGACAGGGACACGAGCCGTGAAACATAGCACGGCTCGTATAGGGTCTCTTAAAGTGTCACAGTGAGGTCGGAGTAGCCTGGAACCACCCTTAAGACAAGTATAAGTCAACGAGACCATGGATGGCCCGTTTGGCCTTAGACGGCTCATCCACTATCCCATTAAATTGGACAGTGGTTAGTAAAATCCTTGGGAAGGTTTGAGGGGCTAATTATGGTGAGACGGAACCCTCACATGGACCATCACACCTTGAACGGACCCTCAAGTGCCTCGTGAAATGTAACAGAAAGTCCTCCGAGAGTTCACGTTGGAAATTGGCTAAGGAAGGTTTGACGGCAGGGGTTGATAGGCCATTCACTATTTGACGGGAACTGTAGCACCATTTAACATTGCTTAGTTTCGGAAAGTTGCATTTTATTAATGGTATTTTCCTGATTTAACATTTCCCTAAGCCCCTTTTTGGTACCCTAAGGTCTCCTAAACCCCTAAAATATTCCCCAAACCCTTATTCATCCATTCAAACTCTCCTATACACTCTCTTAA